>WBNM01013261.1:0-13141 GCA_013399055.1 Ramphastos sulfuratus | reverse complement strand
TCCCAAACCCACATCACCAGGGATTACAGATCACTTTTGCTGCCTTCTCAGCCCTCAGCTGCCCAGGTGCCAGCGTGAATGCCCAGGGATTACAGATGCCGTTTGCTGCCTTCCCAGCCCTCAGCTGCCCAGGTGCCTGGCCTGAATGCCCAAGATGTGCATGAAGACACATCAGCCACCCCAGAGAGAAAGGATGGTGTAAAAGGCTTATGGAATATGCAGCAGACTTGGCACCTGGCCTGACCAGTCCCCAGTGTTGTATTTGGTGTATGGACAGGTAGGTGGTGCAGGAGGGGGCAGAGGTCCTCCCCAGCATTGCCAGACCCATGCAAATGCATGAGAATACATAGGAAGATTTCCTGGAGGGCTGCACCTGGATACCTAAGACTGGGACTAAAACCTGTACAAAAAGACCTGAGTGATGCCTGCTTAGTCAGAAGAAGAGCTCCAGAAGAACTCAAAGGAAGAACATCCCTGGGCCCCACACACACACTGAGAAGTACTTGGACACTACAAACCTTGTCTCTCCCTCTCCCCCCTCATCTCCAGATGATGGTAATATAATCCCTGCTCTTTTCCTTCCCTGATCTTTTCTTCTCCTCTCTTTTCTCCACTGTTTCCTCTCCCTCTCTCTCCCCTTCTCTCTCTTCCTCTGTTTTGTTCAACTTTATCCTTTAATAAATAGTTTCCTGATGATATATGGTCTCGGTTGTACCTTAATTTCATGACACAGAAGTCTATAAGAACAAATCCCTCTCCTCTGGATAGAGATTGTTAATCTCTGTCCTCTGGACCCTCACACATATAAGTGAGGCCTCCTGGATCACTACCTTTGTGATCATGGCAGTTAGTTTCTATACATGTGGCTTAGAACCCAAAACCAAACTCTTTCATTGAATTCTCTACATTTTCTAGACAAACTGGGCAACCAAGTGACTCTCTCCTAGCACGGGGTGAATGCATGGGCATCACAGTCTCAAGATGATCATCTCATATTCCACCTCAAACACAGTGGGTTTGAGACCAAGGTCAAATGCTGTCTTCTGATTACAAACATGTAGATAACTAATCACCTGGTGTGATGATTTGAGGTTAATTGGAATATTTTAATAGAGAAAATTATATTACAGACTGAGAAAAGGAAACAATGGTGATGTCTACTTCACTCATAGGCTTGCTGAGATGTTTAAGAAAATAATAGAAAACAAAGATAAACCACTCGGGCTTGTAGTCTCTGGGGCACAGTGTCTCGGGCTGTCTGGCTTCTGGCTTNGGTGTGCAGCCTGCAGAAGAGGAGACTCAGGGCAGACCTCATTGCTTTCTGCAGCTACCTGAAGGGAGGTTGTAGCCAGGTGGGGTTGGGCTCTGCTGCCAGGCACCCAGGGACAGAAGAGGACACAGCCTCAAGCTGTGCCAGGGCAGGTCTAGACTGGATGCTAGGAGCAAGTTCTTCCCAGAAAGGGTGATTGGCATTGGAATGGGCTGCCCAGGGAGGTGATGGAGTCACTGTCCCTGGAAGTGTTCAAGAAAAGCCTGGGGTGACCTCATTAATGTTTATATATACGTGAAGGGTGAGTGTGAGGAGGACAAAGTTAGGCTTCCCTCAGTGATGCCAAATGGCAGGACAAGGGGCAACAGATGTTAGTTGGAGCAGAGCAGGTGCCATGTGAATAGAAGGAAAAAGTTCCACTGTGAGGGTGACAACACTGGAACAGGCTGGCCAGACAGGTTGTAACGTCTCCTCCTCTGAAGACATTCAAAACCCACCTGCATGTGTTCCTGTGTGACCTACTCTAGGTGACCCTACTCTGGCAGAGAGGTTGGACTGGATGATCTTTCAAGATCCCTTCCACCCTCTAACATTCTATGATTCTGTGATCATTCACATAAAGAGTTCTGAGAAGTGTGCAATGCACTTACTGTCAGAAGAATACTGTAGAAGATGAAAAGAATGCTCTGATGGTGAGCTGGCTTATGATCTGCACTGACAGTTGTATGGAATGATTTACTCTTCCAGATTGCTCTGCTTCATTTAACATATTAAACTACTGTCTCCAGCACAGGGAAAATGTATTATTTTAAAGGGAAATACATGACAGTACACATACAGACTGACTTCTTTCCTGTAAGGTGACACATATCTGAGGAGCGCTCTTTCCTCTCCACTGCCTTTGTGCAAGGAAAATACTCTGAGCAGCTGGTGTTTGACACCAGCATGCCAAATCCAAACTCCTCTGATATTTTTCAATTTTCTCTACAAAAGGCATTGCCTGGACAGTTTTAGAAAACTGTTGGATTGTCTTTACAAACCAGACTCCTAACTCACTCCATCTGCTTCTGATTGTGTTGCCTCAAATCCAGATTCTTTACCCATTGTGCAAAGACAGAGTTGAGATATTTCTTTCACTCCGGTCGTGGACAGAAAAGGGTCCTGGGTGTTAATTCCACAAAGCCTGCACATCAATTGAAATTCACATACAGAAAAATGTATTTGGTATGCTGTAGGGGACCTTTTCTTTTGGAACCGTTTGCCTCACTGTCTCAAGCATTTCTGTCTTCGTCACCTCCTCCTGGCCTCCGCATCCTGTTGTCAAACTCCTGATAGTCCCCAACGAAAGCCACGACATCCGCGCAAGACGGGCCTTGTCAGTTGCACTTAAAAAAACCACAGCAAGGAAGACTGCAGAGGCTGACATCACAGGCGGACCCCCTCACCAGCATGACCATCATGGACACCTGAGCGGACAGAATCGTGGGGACCGGGACTATAAAAGGCGGACTGTGTACTCTTCAGTTGAAGGAAGACATCTGGAGGAAGACATCTGGAGGTTGCCACGGAGCCAGGAGTGTGGTTTTCCATCATCAACACCGACAAGCCGGCAGAACATCACCGAACCCCCTGGCTGTGGTGGTTTCCTCGCTTTAGGGATTCTAACTTTCTTCCCTCTTTTTCCCTCTGTCCTATCGCTCTTATTGGTTGTAGTAGCAAATAAAACTTAAAGGTTATATGGCATTTGACCTCATCTGTGTCTTAATCTTGCTCTTAGGATCACCCCTAAAAAACCCTCCTGATATCAGATCCGGACATATGCCTAATGTCAACACCTAGTAACTACCCATTGGTTAGTTTCTTGCTTCATCTTAAAGATACAGCTCTCTTTAAATTCAATACATTTTAATGACATTATAATTATTTTTAAGAAATTAAAGGTTACATTTGGTTTTGTCATCTCTCAATGTGCCTGTGACCACTCCTGCATTCTATTATCATTTCAACCCAAACCTGGTAAGAACATTGCCTATAGCTGATGTCAACAATAGTAAACCTAGAGACTAATTACAAGTGGGTTTTCAGGAACTATGCATCCTGACTGTCTTGGTTTCAAAAGAGCCTTCTCATGTTTGCTTGAATTTAGAGTTCTGCAATTATCTGATTTTGATCATTTGAGCTTTTTCTTGCCATCATTTGGATATATGTGATTTGATGGAAAACATGTCCTGGATAGTATTTATTCTTGCACCAAATAAATGACATGGGCATAATGAATGTGATAATCACTACATTGAAAAGTTAGATCAAGAGACCCTATCTTCCCAAAGTCAGAAGAATTTTTTTGTCAACCAGGAAACAGCTGCTATGTAACAGTAATTGTATTTTGCTACAACATCTCCAGGCTTATAAACCTCATGTCCTTTAAGCAGTACAGTGCAGAAGTAGGAAGTGAACAGATCTGAATCAGGGGCAGTAAGAAACCTAAGCAGCACTTCTGATCAGTGCCAAGGCCAGGAGGTGTTCTGGATGAGGAAGCAGCTCCATGATACTGACAAGCACTGGTGAGCAGGATGCCAGAAGGGCTAGCTGCCTCACAGCTGCAGATGGGAGCCAGTGGTTAGCACATGGCCACAGAAGGGCAGAGTGCCTACTGAGCCCAGCACCATGTCTGTTCACCCTCGCCCTATCCCACTTTGAACACTCTCCTTTTTTACCAGATTTCCAACAGTTCAGGGGGAGAAATCCTGAAACAGATAAATTCTAATGTTATCTCCCAAGAAGGTATTTCCACCTCCAACAATTTGTGAATGACAAGTTTATATGCTGCATTGTATCAACTGAGAGTCCTAATCCTGAATTTATCTTGAAATGAAGGCCAATTGCATCTAAAGTGACAGGGATGCTATGTCTATATTCAACTACTATGAAATTAATCTGTATCTTCTCCTTTCACTATCCTTCTGGCTGCTTCTTGCTGTCAAAGGCTCCAGGGGAGTGTGCCATACACAAGGGCAGCTGCTGATGAACAACGATGCCAAATGCTTTGACACTGACACAACACTATCTACTTAGCACTCATTCCAGAGCCTAAGTCCTAGTTAAAATAGAAACAGAAAGCCTACTTTCTGCNTCCAGGAGAGCTTAGAGTAGCCTTCCAGGATCTGAAGGGGGCTACAGGAAGGCTGGGGAGGGAGTATTTACAAGGTCTGGTAATGCCAGGACAAGGGGCAATGGGTTTGAAGTGGCAGAAGGGAGATTGAAACTGGATGTTAGGAGGAAGTTGTTTGCAGTGAGGGTGGTGAGACACTGGCACAGGTTGCCCAGGGAGGTTGTGGCTGCTCCCTCCCTGGAGGTGTTCAAGGTCAGGCTGGACGAGGCCTTGAGTGACCTGTGCTAGTGGGAGGTGTCCCTGCCTATGGCAGGGAGTTGGAACTGGATGATCCTTGAGGTCCCTTCCAACCTTACCATTCTATGATTCTACTTTGAGACAGTACTTAAGAAAACAAAATTAAAGTGCTTATTTGCTGTAGAGTCACAGAATCTGAGTGTTTCCTAAATTTCAACCATCAGTGAGGATATTCATGTGAATATTTCAGGATTAGGTTCATCACACCTACACTCTCAAAGGATTCAGAATAAGTTATTTCCTGGTGCTTACTCCTACTAGGCCAGAAGATCAAATGTTTTAATATTTGCTTCACTCAGAAATGTCAATACAAAAAACATGCACAATAAAGATCAAAATTGTCTTTCAGGAAAAAAAACAACAAACAAAAACTACTTTGTAAGTCCACTATGTCTGAGGCTCTGGATTTCTTAGTGTCAAGTTTGACCTAAATTCTCACTTTGTGCTTTTCAATGGTAAAAATTCAAAGCCACCTTTAGTAAATTTTGAAGTGAAGAGCATTACTGAGTAAAATAAACAAATAAACATAAGTGGGACAATCACTACAACTTTCACTGTGTTACTTCAGTTTGTATTTATTTTTATTATATTGTACTGCTACTATAATTTTAATGTTCCTGAAATACTGTGAAATTATACATTGCACTATGGAGAGAGAGAGAGAGGTAATTTTGAGAGTGAGGCTGAGGATAACTTCAACTTTTATGGGTATTTAGATCTGTGAAATTATGCATATTACATCAGCTTTTAAACCCTCAGTATTGGAATGATTTGGCACCAAAATTATCATTATTAAATTTCCTCCTTCTCTCCTGGCGATAATGAAGCAATTCACCCATTCCCCAGTGCAGCTGGTTTAGGCAGCATCACCTGAAAAAACTTGCACCCTTGGTTAACTCAGTCCTTGATTTCAGTGGAAAACTCAACTGTTTAATTAAACACGCATGGAAGGATGAGGAGGCTTGCACAGATGACAGTGTTAGTTTGAGTACTGTTCACTTGCATTAGCAACAGTTAGGACCAGGGTTCACACTATGACACTGAGCCACAGGAGAAAAGCATTGCCAGAGGACAGCCAGGAAGATGCTCAGAGGGCTGCAGCAGCTCTGCTCGGAGGACAGGCTGAGAGAGTTGGGACTCTGCAGCCTGGAGAAGAGAAGGCTTCCAGGAGACCTTGGAGTGGCCTTGCAGGATCTGAAGGGGGCTCCAGGAAGGCTGAGGAGAGACTATTGACAAGGGCTTATAATGCCAGGACAAGGAGCAATAGGTTTGAAGTGGCAGAGGGAAGATTTAGACTGGATGTTAGGAGGAAGTTGTTTGCAGTGAGGGTGGTGAGACACTGGCACAGGTTGCCCAGGGAGGTTGTGGCTGCTCCCTCCCTGGAGGGGTTCAAGGCCAGGTTGGATGAGGCCTTGAGTGACCTGTGCTAGTGGGAGGTGTCCCTGCCTATGGCAGGGGGTTGGAACTAGATGATCCTTGAGGTCCCTTCCAACCTTACCATTCTATGATTCTATAAAAAAGCAAAATTCAGAACATCCAGACAGTGTTCCCATCAGCAGGATAACAATTACCTCACTTCCTTGGTCATTTCAGTAAAAAATATTACTGTCAAGAGAGTAGTAATGTCTGCCACACAGGAGTCTTTAAGTGAGTTTGGTTTTATTAATTCTACTGATATTTTCTTTACAAAATAGTAAACAAAGGGAAATATTTTTTTGTTGATGGGCCAGTTGTGTAACTATTTCTGTCTAGTGCTTCTGAACGACACAAGACAGCAGTAAGAAATCCACCATGTGCAATCATCTCAGCTTCTTTTTTCTGTGCAGATATTCTGTCACCCCAGTCTGGTGCTGAAGAAGAATTACTTTTCTGTCTGTCTGGAGGTTTGCAGGCTGAGCAAGGCAATTTTGCTGTCTGGCACATCAAAGCTCTGGGATGCCAGGCAGCACTTAAAAGTGCACTGGAGACTGATGCAGCAAGTATTATGTCACTTGCAGGGCCTGGGGTTACAGCAGAGGGAGCTTACATGTGCCTCCTTCTTGGCCTTTTCAGTTACAATATTGACTCAGCTATAAAGATGCAAGTTTTCTGTAGGCACCATTTACAGGGAAATAAAGGGGCCAGACCTTGTGTATTCTGCAGAGTCTGAGGTCCTCCTTCACATAGCACTTAGGTAGAAGCAGAAAGTTTCTCCTTCCTAAAAGGGAGACTGCTTTTGGTTAGCTGATACTTTGCTACCTGGTCCCACTGAAACTGTATTTCACAATCAGAAAGCGTGACAGGACTGGTCTTAAATGTACATTGTAAATGTAATTCTTGTGTACGACACAGCTGGGTTATTCCCAGAAAGCTCAAATGAAAGGTAAACTAACTCATGGTCACAGAATAATCTTTTGAGTGCATCAGTGACATCCATGGGCACAGAGACAAACCTGAAGTATTCAGGAGAAAGCAAAACCTCTCTGACATCAAGAGATATTCTAAAGAAGTGGAAGATGCTATCTGGTAGGGTGATAAAAGTTCACTGGGTTTGGCATCTTGAACATTTTTCATGCACATGTTGACAAGAGCAGCGAATCTCCAAAGTGATCACCATTTGCTGTTTTAAAGATAATTCTGAGAATTACTGGACACAGTCATTGCTCAGGATGAATCTGAAGGTTGGAAGTGGACATAAATAGAAATGTTACATCATCATTCTGGTCAAATGATTCCCTGTTCCACTGCACAAAATTCCCCACATGACAGGACAAATGCAACCACCAGTATGATTTGCTTGCAAAAGTTTTTGGATGCTGCCCAGCTCTAAAATATTCTTACATTTATATATATATATATATATGTATATGTGTGTGTATATATATATATATCTCTCTCCAGTTGCTCAAGTGTATTGGAGAACCTGAAATCTGCTTGCTTACGAATATCACTATTGATGGAGTTCTTTGCTTCACCATATTTTATGAAGAGGCAGTGTTGGCCGCAATTAATCTGCAACAGAAAGTTACTATAGGCAACAATTCTTCTGCCTCTGACTTTCTCACCTGAAGATCTCTTTAGGCCAGTCTGCTACCTTCCTTTCCAAGATAATATTTATGTGATTGCTCTGGGAGAGGTCAAGTCAACATACACTAAAATATAAAGGATATATAAAATAAAATAAAATAAAAACCAAAACAAACAAAGAAGGAAAAACAACAAACCAAAATAAACCCAAAAAAACCCTACCCCAACAACAGCAACAAACCAACACTTTAACTTTACACAAACAGGAAAACAAAAGAATCAAAAACATAAAACCATACAGTTTTCCATTTTCTGTTTTCTGATGCTGGCTTTGCCCATGCATGAGTACCCTGACACCGAGGTCATGCAGATGTTCAATGCTCCCAAAGTGCTATGATTAACTTGTGAGGTAAGGAATGACAATGAACTCACACAATAAGAAATAAGAGGAAAATTCCAATCACGTCTATCATTTTGAGGAGGCAGCTAACTGGCAGAAAGTGTAGATGCCACCACTTTTAACAGCAATAAATCTTGTTTGTAGAGATGAAAGAGCAGGACATATATGAGTCTTCTGATGTTGCTGAAAATAATGCTTTCCTCCCTTCTGATTGCAGTACTGAACTTTAGATAGGCCTCTCTAATTTTGCAGGTGTTGAAAGGGCTTGCAACAGCAATTCACAGTAAACTAACAAATCCCAATGAAGTCAACAAGTCTACATTGCAAACTAAAGGGTCATCAGTTGTGGCTATGTTTATCATACTTACTGTATAATAAAAGAATGACTGCTTTCTGCTCAACTCACTGTAACCTGTGAAAGCCTTCCAAAAGAAGATTCCTAATCTGTCTTTTTCCAATGAAGTCAGCTTCGTACCTCTTTTGAACTAAGAGTATGCCAAAATTCAGATGAAAATTTCACTTATGCAAATGTCATCAAAACCAGTCTATGCTCTCATACATGCAATCTCCAGCTGTATGTCAAGCTAACGTGCAACTAGTTATTTACCTATATAAATTTGCTTGCACTAAAATCACATCTATATGGTGATGCACATGTATGCCTGTGTAGTGCAAGCAGGGGAGCAAGATTTGCATTTCAAACACTGGACAGGCAAAACTGAAGTCACAAGAAAGCTGAATAGTCTTTGAAAATGCAGCCTGCAAAATCCAAGTACCTAAACATTTGTTTGGTCCCTTCTCTGCATCTCTACTTTGTTCAACTTAATAGATTCCTCTTGCAAGACTTTTAGCCAGGAGTTGTAACAGAATATACATATCTCATCAGGGACTATATAACCCTGGGAAGGGCTTGGCTGTCACGACTATTTGCTCTTGGTTTCAAATCAACCCTGATTAAACCTTTTGGAATAAAGACCAAATTTGGTTCCTTTCAGAAATAAAAGATAAAACTTTAAACATTTTGAAAGACAAAAATGAACTTTGGTGCAGCAATCTGCAGATGTCAAGATACAAATTATGATTATTAATATTATTAACCAGGCAAAAACACTAATAAAACTACCAAAATTATTTATTAATATTAAATTTCACCGGAAAACTTACTTACTAGGTATGAAACTACAGTTGTGGTTATTTACACGGTGAACAGTCAATTTGCTAGCTGTTTAGTTAACAAAACTGGAAATGCAAACATTGATTTTAAGTGGAAAGAGATTGACGGTGGTAGTGCCACTTGCCCACACACAGTCCCTACGTGTGCCACGAGGTCATACCCACATGCAACATGTGCACTTGGTTTTCCTGGACTCAGGACATATACAGGCAAGTCTGGACAATGTCGAGGTCCCCAGACTCAGAAACACCCAGCCCACTGTCTGTTTCAGGGCATGTTTGGGGCTTGTCCTTCCAGAATAGCAGGGAAGTCTTTTCATTCATATTGGAACCCTACTTACTGCTCCAGAGGTATATCCATACTGGGAATGCAGAAAATAATTGCAGCAAGCCCCATGTACAGGGCAGTTGGCACAGGTATACATCAGAGCATATTCCAGCTGCTGGTTTAAAGGAGGGGCTAATTCCCAGGTTTTCTTTCAGGGAAAACAGAGAATCATAGAACCAACCAGGTTGGAAGAGACCTCCAAGCTCATCCAGTCCAACCTATCACCCAGCCCTGTCCAATCAACTAGACCATGGCACTAAGTGTGCATTTTCAGATCTTGAGCAGCTGAGAAAGGACACACTCAATTCTGATAAAGAAATCTGTTGAAATGTCTTAGGTTTTTAAAAGAAGAGTGGGAGAGTGAAGTCCCAGCAGTACCCTGCTTTCCCCACTGTGTGTCAAACAAATTTCAGCTATTCCCATAACAGAATTACAAAGGATTCTCAAGTTCTGCCTGACTGGGAGATGAATTGCTAACAGAATGTTAATAGATTATGGTTATTGCTCTAACCACATGACAAAACACTATCAGGACACTGGAGTTAGAAGAAAAATAATTCCTGTGGAATTGATATAGACAAAGTTTCACTGTCCTTATTCTTTAGAGACAGCACCGAGAGGGACCACTGACAAGTAGGCAAGGAGCAATTCGTGAGCTATGATCCAAGGCAATAGAAAGGCTTTGATGCCAAATTAAGAAGGACTATGCTCCTAATCTCCCTAAAATCTGCTATAACAACTGGCCCCTTTTTATGGTTTTGGCCTTGTGGAGGAAGGCTAGCTGTCTTTTAGACTGGTAGAATGCTTTCTGTTTATGACAATTATTGCTATAAAGCTGTCTGTTGCTTTCCTGTCTATGTGCTGTACCTGCTGTGATAAAGATATATAAACCCTCAGATTGTTAGAATAAACATTCTCAATTAAGTTCTCACTGGATCTAAAGTGTGGACCATGAATACTTCCTGCAAATTCTTGCTTCTTATTATTGAGAACTGAGATAACAGGACATTGGCTATTGATACTACAAACACAAAAAGGGAGTATGTTGTGGAAGGCCAAAATAGACCTAAACATGTCCTGGTTTGTCCAGACATGTTTTCTGCTCCCCCTCTCTTCTGCTGCTGGGGGAAGCAACTGTGGGAAAGGAAGACAAAGGTCTGGTGTCTCCATGTCCCTTCCAAGTTGTAAACAGGGTACCTGCACGTGTTTATACATCTGTTTGTGTTCTGCCCTAAAAAGGTAAACGTGAGCCCTGGCTTTCCCTGAACAAGAACTGCCATTCTGATTGGGTGAGCTCTGCAGCCAAGGAGCCATCAGTCTCGGGCTACATTGATAAAAAGAGATAAGCAGGTAAAGACAATGTGCTCTGTCTTATCATGCTTTTGCCTCATTGCTCTCTGCCTTTTTAGCTGTAGTGCTTTGCCCTGCTTTTGCCTTACTTTGCTTTGCAGCATTATATCTGCTAAACTATAAGCCAGCCTGCTACATAATAACAAGCCCTGATATTTTGGCTTTGTATACCTGGAAACTGCCTTGCCTGAAGTTTACCAGGGAATAGGCATTAAGTGCCTTCAAGTAATAGGCTCACTTAGCCAGCACGACATTGTGCCCCTCTGCACATCTGCAAGACATCCTGACTGCACCTCTGCAAACCTCTGTGCCAAGACTGGAGTCAAAGAGGAACCAGGACCAGGTCAGAGATCATCTGCCTCTCTCTCAGCACCCTGTTAGAGCCTGGGAAGATTCAGAAGCCTGAACGGCTATCAAGACACCAACAGAAGCCCTTGCAAGTGTTTGGGTACTGTCTGGAAACTGTAGTTAACACCAGGAATCCTGAGATAATATTTTTGTGAATAAATACTTAAAGCCTCTAATTGAATCCAAGGCCTTCTGCCTTAAGCAGAAAGGAGCCTCTTGAGTCCCTCTTCCAGTTCTAATAGTTTGATGTTTGTTATATTATTGCTAGTTAGTTCTTAAGTGTTCTAGATTTCCCTGTTCTCATCTGCGAAATGTTTTTCATGACCATGCAAAGAATCTGATTAAAAATAGGTAATGTGGCAAGATTAAATGTATTAATATAAAAATAAACACTATTAATTTTTTAAATAAAACCTCGCCACTACCTGCCATCACAGTATGCAACAAGTACTCTTTGTGTGCTGGGACTGACAGTTTCTATGGCTCAAAATGGACCAAATGTAACTTGAAGTTAATTTATCATGAAAAAATTATATTTGAAATAATAATGCACTGAAAAGACAAACTGTCAGAGTAAGAAAATATGCAGAATAATAGAATTAATAACTCACGTTCTTTTAAATGCTACTTATTAACATCTGTACTCTTGTACTGTCTTTCAGAAGTGTGCTGTTGTGTTTCATTTTTAACCTTGGTTTTGCTCACTTAGTGGTTCCCAAAGACGTAGTATCTCATCTTTTAGGGAAATATCCTTACAAAAAGACTGTTATTTGATACTTTTTAGCTAAATATCGATGTGTGTCTAAATCCTCTCCTGTAGTGAGTACTACATATTTAAGGCAACATTTTGGGGTGGGGTTTGTGTCAATTTTTGGCATAAAAATTGTGCTGTTTGAATTTAATTGGAAGAATTTAAATTATGAAATGGGGAAGGAGTACAGAGTGGTAATGAAAGGCGAAAGAAGTGGTTAAGTATCACTTTGCTTATGAAACTCTTCCTCAAAGCAGAAGCATAATTCTTGCCTTATCTCCTAAATAACTCCAGAATAACTGTCACACTGGAATGCATGAGGTTTGGTTTTTTTTCCTATCCTGATTGTATTGCTAAAATAAACTCAGTGCTTTGTACCAGGACATTCACCATCACTTCTATTTTTTCATCACTTAGCCAGCTGAACACAAAAGAAGCCTATTTCAACCCTGTGGTCCCTGAGTCATATCTAAACTCCTCCTTTAGAAGACTTTATTTACAATCACTGGCTAGGTGGCAGCATTAGATTAAGCTGCTTTTCCTTTATGCAGCTGCTTTTGCAAAACTGAGTTTAGCAAGAGTGGAAAGCTACTGTGTTCTAAACCCACTCTGCTAGTCTGAGATCCTCAGTCCCACTTAGACAAAACCACAGGGCCCCGCTCATCCCAGGATATTGTAATGTTGTTACTCTGTTCCTTCTCCAGTATCACAGCTTAAAAGACAGTGCCTGAATTGATCTTTCCCCATTCTCTTCCCTTTCTTACTTCCACCTCTCCGAGCAGTGTACTCTGATCTCAAGGTTCATGAGGGAGGTGGTAGGCAGGGAACTGAGCTACAGAGGCCTTGTAAGCCCAGCTTGGGGGCAGGAGGGATGGTTTCAGCCCACCTGATGGTGGAATGGAGCGGAGGATTCTAGAAGGGCAGTTTGGGCCCAGTGGATTTTATACTTATTCTACCGGATTGCATTTTGTATATATACTCTTGTAAAGAGAATTTCCTCTCTAAACTTCCACTCAGGGTGCAGTGTCCTTGTTCTTACTCCTGGAAAGGAGTTGTGATGGTTTGGGATTTCTCTGTCCCCCAACGCTATGAAAATCCCCCAGACC
>WBNM01013254.1:0-35165 GCA_013399055.1 Ramphastos sulfuratus | reverse complement strand
CACAACATCCTCATAGATAAGCTAAGAAGATGTGCCATAGATGGTTGGTCTGTGAGGAGGATTGAAAACTGGCTCCATAACAGAGTTCAGAGAGTTGTCATCAATGGCACAGTCAAGCTGGAGGCCTGTAGCCAGTGGTGTTCACCAGGGATCAGTACTGTGTCCAGTTTTGTTCAATATCTTTATCAATTACCCAGATGAGGTCATTGAGTGTACCCTCAGCAAGTTCACTGATGATACAAAACTGGGGAGAGGGGGGTGGCCAACAGCCTGGCAGGTTGTGCTGCCATACAACAAGATCTGGACAGGCTGGAGAGCTGGGTGAAGGTAAATCACATGAAGTTCAAAAAGGGTTAAGTTCAGGATCCTCCATCGGGAAAAGAATAACAACAGGCACCAGTACAGGCTGCGGGTTGCCCTGCTGAAAAGAAGCTCCATGGAGAAAGTCCTGGTGGACAGCAAGTTTTGCATGGGACAGCAATGTACCCTTGTGGCCAAGAGAGCCAATGCCATGCTGGGGTGCATCAGAAAAAGTGTGGCCAGCAGGTCTAGGGAGGTCCTTCTCCCCCTCTACTCTGCTCTGGTGAGAACACATTTGGAATATTACGTCCAGTTTTGGGTTCCCCAGTTCAAGAGAGACAGGGACCTGTTGGAGAGTCCAGTGAAGAGCCACGAGGATGATTTGGGGACTTGAGCATCTCCCCTACAGAGAGATACTGAGAACCCTGGGGCTGTTTAGTTTGGAGAAGAGAAGACTGAGAGAAGATCTTAACAATGTGTACAAACATCTGAGGGGTGGGTGTCAAGTGGATGAGGCCAATCTTTTTTTGCTGGTCACCAGCAATAACACACAGAGTAACGGTGACAAACTGGAACATATAAGGTTACACCTCAACATGAGGAGAAACTTCTTTACAGTGAGGGTGACAGAGCACTGGAACAGGTTGCCCAGAAAGGTTGTGGAGTCTCCTTCTCTGGAGACTTTCAAAACCTGCCTGGATGTATTCCTGTGCCAACTACCCTAGGGGATTCTGCCTTGGCAGGGGGGTTGGACTCAATCTCTGGAGGTCCCTTCCAACCTCTAAAAGTTCCGTCATTCTGTGAAGAGATTATTTAAGAAAAAAGGGATTTTCAGGATTAAAAAAACAGAATCACAGAATGGTTACCAATCTCTGTTCAAGCAGGGCCACTCAGAGCCAGTTGACCTAGTACCATGTTCATGCAGCTTTTGAGTATCTTCAGGGATGGTGACTCCATAACCTCGCTTGGTAACCTGTGTTAGTTCTTGGTCATCCTCACAGTGACAGTTTCCTGAAGTTCAGAGGGAGCCTCTTGTGTTTCATTTTGTTCCCATTACCTCTGTGCCTGTCACTTAACACCACTGAGAAGAGCCTGGCTCTGTCCTCTTTGTACCCTCCCTTCAAGTATTTTTAAGTATGGACGAGAGATCCACTGAGCCTTCTTTTCTCCAGGCTGAACAGTCCCAGCAATCTCACCTCCTCACAGAAGAGATGCTCCATCCTCCTTTACTTTATAATCTTCAGAGTCCTTCACTGGATTCTCTCCAGTATGTCTATGTCACTCTTACTAGGGAGCCCAGAACAGGACACAAAACTTCAGGTGAAGCCTCATCAGTGCTATTCAGTTGTTCAAAGGGGAAGAATCTCCTCCCTCAACCTACTGGCAATGCACACCCTAATAAAGCCCAGGACACCATCAGCCTTTGCAGTAAGAACACATTGCTGGCTAAGGTTCAGCTTGGTGTCCACCAGGACCCAGAGGCCATTTCCTGCCAACTGCTTTCCAGCTGTGTGGCCTGTCCAGCATGAACTGGTGTCTGGGGTTGTTCTCCCCAGCTGCAGGATTTAGCACTTCCCTTTGCTGCAGTGCCTGCCTTTTGTTTGTAACTTGTGAAAATCTCCATTCGTTCTGATGATGTAAACTAATGCTGCAGTGCCTGCATTCTGTACAGAACCACAGGCCTGAGAATCAAAACCAAGCCACCACCAAAGTGAGAAACGAAAGGGGCCAGGAACAGCCCAGGTGATGGGAGAATTTACAGTGAGGGGGTAGAGAGGGAGAGGGAGAGAACAGGGTGCCAAAGAAGAGGAAACTGAAGAGCAGAAGGAATGGTACAGCTTAAGTACAAGGCAAAGACTACAACTGTGTTTTGGAACCACTTCTTGTTTGATACTTTGTTTTAAAAGTATGTACCAAAGTAATTTCCAAGGAGTTAGCCAGAATTGTATCCCTAAGGCAAAAAAAAGTGTTTAAATCTGTATATAGAACTTACAACGTACAACTGTTCATGCAAACTTTCAATTAAACTTGTATCCAAAACCATTATTACAGTATCTGGAAAAAAAAAAATAATCCTCTATAAAGCCATTTTCTGTCTCTGCATAAATCTTTAAACTAGTTTATACTACAAGAATACACTTTTTTTTTTTTTTTTGTAATTAGACTTCACATATTTCTATCCCAGTTAACAAAACAAGTTCTTCCCAGGTATGCTGTGCCTAACAAAATAGTTACATGCTGTACTGTAAATACATAACACAATCACAAGGGGAAAAAAAAAAATCATCTTTTCTTTGGCACTTGATACCGACAAACATTTTACCAAAGCCCTTAACTTTCTGAAATAAAGAACAGGACATGAAAGTAACATTAAAAAGGTCAAATGAAAGCATCTGGAAGGGTGACTGAATTTAATACAATTCCCACAACAAAAATCCCACACAAGAAGTTATGCACAACATTGCACAGTTCATGTAAGCACAATAACTGAAATTACTCTTAACTTTGTGCTGTCATTACTTTGCTGCAATTTAAGGTTGGATTGTTAGATACTTTTGATATGTACTTGACATCAACTAGCAATTTATGTTAGTTTCAGAGTGATTTTTCAAATTGAGCCTCCTGTCCTTTAAAATCTTGTTCACTTGTTTCTGGCAACTTGTTTCTGTGTGTTTAATTATTCCTTTGCATAACAATACTTTATCTACATTTGACAAAAGTTATTTGTACTTTAAAAAAAACACACATCTATTTGCTGTCAAATAAATAATTAACTGAAGAACTGGGAAAAAAAAAAAAAAAAAAAAAAAAAAAAAATCAATCACAATTACCTGAACCACTCCCATGCATGAATCTAGAAATATTGATCCTTTGGGTTCTTTTGATATTTTTTCATCTTTGTAAAAATTGAGATTGTAGGATCCATCACCAAGTTGGATTAAGTGAAAAAATCTTCTTTTAAATGACTAGTGAAAAGGAAGGTGGTGAGAAAAATAATTACAACATTAGTATTAAATAGCTATTAAAAAAACCACAAGGGCTATTTACACAGTAGTTTTACAGAAGGAAAGCTTTTATTTATACATAGCCTCATCAGTATCCTCAGAAAATAAACCACAAATCATTACTTTAAAAACAAATAAAATAAATCTAACTTTAAAATCCACAGCAAGATTGTATGTTGTGCAAAAGTATTTTTGATCCCTTGAAATGTATAACTGAATTGTACATAATAGATATTTATTGTGATAGCTGTAAAAATAACTTGTTTCTAAATAGAGAGGAAATACAAACTTGAGTCCAAAAAAATCACAACAAAACCAAAAAGAAAATGAAAACAACTCAGCCTTATTCTATTAGTAACACACCAGGATCCAGTTAAGAAAATTAAAGTACTGGAATTCTCCCACATACTGGAATTCTATACATTTTTTCTGATATAAGTGGAATAGAAGCTATAAATTACATACAAGCTTCCTTCTATGATATCACTTCTTTTTTTTAATAGAAGCAAACCACATACGAACTGACTTCTCAAAGGTAGAGTGATATTTAAATTTAGTGTTCAGCTTTTACCACAGGCAAGACTTACCCTCATTGTCACACTGATGGCACTATTCATGTTGCCTTTGTACAGCCATCCTTGTTTTGTTATTCCACCTTTCTGAGACCCAAGAGATGCTGCATCCTGGAGATGAGGAAAGGAAGATAGGGGTTGGGAAGGACAGTTTTGCATTGCAGTCTGAAACTGTTGCATTTAACGTGAATTTTAGAAGGTATTTTTAAAGGATGGGATAGCTGTGTTCACAATGTACTGATGTATGTTCAGAATATACTGTGGGTCCCTGTTGAAATTANGCATCTTCGTGGCCCTCCTCTGGACCCACTCCAACACTTCAATGTCCTTCCTGTGCTGAGGGCTCCAGGACTGTACACAGTACTCCAGATGGAGTCTGACAAGAGCAGGTTATTTTATTTAAAGACCAGAAGTAAGATTCACTTCATCTGTTGATAGGTCACTTACATAGGCTTTCTCTACGGTCACCAGGATGATACAACTTTTAGACAGCTATTATTCAAGGTAAATTTCATTGAAAGAGGGGAAAGAGGGAAACAATTACACCTGCTTGGTAAGCTTTTTCATATGTTCTAATCTATATTCTAATCTAGTGCAACAATATTTACCAATTACTATTACCAAAAAGAACATGTAAACTCATGCTTATCCAGAACTTCAATCAAGAGTTCTCAAAATGTTTTGCTTTATCTGTATTATTTCAAAAGCATTACACATTTAAGAATTCACAGAAAACTAAGCCTTAAATTCTTGAATTGGATCTGCCCTTTTACAGATCTGAATCAAAGCTCTCTGAAGAGAACAAGGCCAAATTTGGCAGTAATGGCAAGTTCATAAACAGAAGGTCCAATGCATGCATCACACATTACACCCACTGCCTGTATTCCACTTCCATCTGCCAGTTGTTAGAAATGATACCAAAACCCACAGGATGGTAACAACTGCCAAAAGCAGTATTCTATTATGAAAACTGGTCAAAATGATAGATTTGTAATTGCCACAGAATATATATTAAATAGTCACGCTCAAATAATCTTTGCAGTACCAAGCTGAGTTTACCACAATTTTCAGTTGACATAACCCATTTTGATGTAACAAAATATTTAAGAATGAGATGATTAGGAAGATTCTCAGCCACCTAAAGATGAAATACTCCTGATAATTTATTATTCAAATATTCAAAATTAGCTGAGTATGCAGTTGAAAACAAAACCACAAAACTTCAAATGCCTCTACTAGTTTTCTAACTCCTTTTCAAAGCTATTAAGAGAACATACAATAAAAAGTGATTACATACAGGGAACAGAGTCATTAGTTCAACAACTGAAAATTAAAACCAGAATTTTTAGTAATATGAATTAGTTTCTGGAACTAAAGAAACACTCTGTAAAATGTTATCATTTCACTTATTTACAGCTTGCTTATTCTGTTTAGCTTGCATATTCATATGCATCTGCACACTGAACTTCGAAACACTGCAAACAGAAGGCAAAAGATGCATCAATCTGTTCCTTCAAAAATCCTACTCAGCCTGGTGCTATGGAGATTAGGCCCAGTAAGGATGGCATCATCACCAACTATCAGAGCAGGTGATATAAAGCCCCAGAACCATAGACCAGAAGTATTCAGCAGATGTTCATATGCCCCAGTGAGGCTCACTGTCAAAGCAATACAGTCTACTTGTTCCATATTTTCAATCATTAGCCCCCACCCTTTTTCTGTTACCTAGATAACCATTTTTCTTGTACACCAATCAAGACAGAGATAAAAAAAATTAAAAACTGGGTTCCCAACAGTGATTCCTCACCCTCTACTGGTGGGAATTCTCCCCAAGGAAAGCATGGTTTAAAACTGCTTTGCAAGCAGTGCTACAGGCTGGGGACAGAGTGGCTGGAGAGCAGCTAGGCAGAAAGGGACCTAGGGGTACTGGTAGATAGTAGCTGAACATGAGCCAGCAGTGTGCCCAGGTGGCAAGGAGAGCCAATGGCATCCTGGCCTGGATCAGGAACAGTGTGGCCAGCAGGGCAAGGGAGGTTTTTCATCCCCTGTACTCAGCACTGGTCAGGCCACACCTTGAGTACTGTGTCCAGTTCTAGGCCTCTCAATTCAAGAGAGATGTTGAGGTACTAGAACGTGTCCAGAGAAGGGCAACAAAGCTGGTGAGGGGCCTGGAACACAGCCCTGTGTGGAGAGGCTGAGGGAGCTGGTGTTGTTTAGCCTGGAAAAGAGGAGGCTCAGGGGTGACCTCATTGCTGTCTATAACTACCTGAGGGGAGGCTGTAGCCAGGTGGGGGTTGGTCTCTTCTCCCAGGCAACCAGCCACAGAACAAGGGGACAGTCTCAAGTTATGCCAGGGGAGGTATAGGCTGGATGGTAGGAGGAAGTTCTTGACAGAGAGAGTGATTGGCATTGGAATGGGCTGCCCAGGGAGGTGGTGGAGTCACCATCCCTGGAGGTGTTCCAGAAAAGACTGGATGAGGCACTTAGTGCCATGTTGATTGGCTAGGGCTGGGTGATAGGTTGGACTGGATGATCTTGGAGGTCTCTTCCAATCTGGTTGATTCTACAGTTCTATGACGAGTAGATGAGTTATCAAAACTCGTCATGAAACAACCGATGCTTTTCTGTAATTTCAGAAACTGTACAAAGGATGATCCAATACAACAAGACTTCTTTGATTACTTCTGTTAACAGAACTTAAAATTTACCTCTATTAAGACCCTTTTTGCAATCAAAACATCTCTGACTTGCACTATTTCCCAACTGTGTTCAACTGCATGATGTTTTCTAATAATAAAACTGTCATTTGGGTTTCTCCATTTAAACCTTTTCTTTCTATCAGGCAGAATTCCTGCTTATAGAGCCAAAAAAGCTACTGAATCTTTCCAGCTCACCACCTGTTAATACAAAGGAAGTCAGAACTCAATCATTAACACATGACTGCTACACTGAAAACATACTTCCTGTTTCCAAATTCTCATTTTTATTACTGCTGCTGCACACTGTGCTTCACTTTTTTTTTTTTTTTAAATGATCTTTTTCACAAACTTGGCTCCAAAATTTACTTCAACAGCAACTGTTTCAACAACAATTCCTTATCTTGATCCCATACCCCAGGCTGATTAAAAAATTCCATTTACAAGCATCAACCTGATGGGCTGATAGCCCAAAGTAGTTTAGGAAAGGTAATTCTCTCCTTTTTAACAATGCAAGATTAATTTAATCTTTATTTGGTTTTGCCTCAATTTTTAAATCACTTGCAGCTTTTTGTTTTCTGTTGTTCTCTTAATAAATCAATGTTATGGGTATAATTGTCCTACCATAGAGATAAATTCCTCTAGAGGACTAGATAGACCCAAGGTGACTGACAGTCAGTCCCAGACAGAGGACACAAGATACTTTAATTTGTTGTTCCACCCCATATCCTGCATCTCCCTATATAAGGGGCAGACCTCCCAGTCATATCTCTCTCTTTTGCCTCTCTGCTGAGTGTATGGATGCTGCTATCGCTTCGGTGTGCTAGGGAGGCCTGGCTGGCAAGCTACTTCTTACTGCATAGCTGAGGCCTACTCTGAGCCTATACTGAAGTGGGGGGTGGTGAGGTTTAAGGCAGGCCTCCTGGAGCCTAGCATGCTGGAGGAGGCTTGCCTGGCTGAAGCCTGGTTTGGGGTCCAGCTGAAGAGCTGGGCTAAGGCTGATTCTGAGTGTATACATATCCTTTGTGCCTTGATACCTTTTGTAAATAGTATTTCTATTTAACCTCCAATTCTAAGTGTTTTTATTTTACTCCTTTGGGGTAAAATACCTTCTGTCCCAGCTCAACCCAGGGCAATCAACTTAAAAACACCAACCCACAACACCAAATCAAGCAAACAAAAAACCAAACATACAAAACTGAGGCAAGAAAACAAACAAACAACTTCTGTGCTGGTTTTAGGCTAACTGGAATATTTTAATGAAAAAAATCATATTATAGGCTGTGAAAAGAAAACAATGGTGATGTCTACTTCACTCATAGGCTTGCTGAAATGTATAAGAACAAGAACACACAGATAAGATGCAGAGAGTCTTGTCTCTGCCTCTCTGGGAGCTTCTGGCCTCTCTGCTAACCTAACCACTCATCTTCTAACCCTCCTGGTTGGTCCTCCAAACTTACCTTGCATGTAAGGCAAACCCTGGGGTAAGGCAGAGGGGCGGAAAGAAGGTGGAAGGGTGGTTGGGAACCCCTCTTGGGGGTCTCTGATTTCTGGGAGGGGGGGACTGTGTTTCTGTATTACCTTTAATTTGTATATTTCTGTAAATATTCCTGTATATATCTGCTTGTACATTGTGCTAAACTGTAAATATCGCTTCATTCCTTAACTCCCAGCCAACTGAGTCTAGTCTGGGTGATTTTATCAAGTTATGGGGGGGGCAGGGAACTCCCAAATCATCACAACTTCGAAACTAAGATTTGTAAATAAGCTTTTTGGCATACAAATACATTGATGTTTGAAAGAAAAATCTCTTCCATTAATTCCTCCACTGAGGAAAGAATTTATGTGGGCACTCGATTCTCATTAAACTCTCTTCTTGCTAGCACGCTTTTTGCTTGTATTTATATTTGAAGTTCCTCAAAGAGAAACAGGTTTCTTCTCAATGACTCTACCTCTAAAAAGGATAGGATGTTCCTCCCTGCCCTAACAGGAAGCTAGGCAGAAGGAAACAAGCTGTCCTCCCCACTTGCACTTTCTAGTAAAAAACATACTACTTGATATCAGCCAAGGGACGGTTTTCCATTGTTTAACTAATTCCAGACATAACTATTCTTCCTAGTAACAATCACAGTCAATTATACCTTCACTTAGTTTTTTTTCATTCTTAAGTCAATTGTGTTGTTAGAAGTACTACCACACCATGCAATGTCAAGTCTTTTAAATTCAGTATCATAGAAAACATAATTATTAAAAAGAGAAATTTTGGATATTTGTCCAATGCAGATTAACAATAACACTACAGAAACAGAAACCTGTCATTCAGGAACCCACCTATTCAGATGAACCCTCTGGACTATTTTTTCACATTTAACCCAGAAAAACCTGTAGATAAACTACTTTTACTTCATATGCAGCAGTTCTAAATACAAGGAATATAGAAGCAAAGTAACTGTCATAGAATAGAACCCACAAAAATTCATTTCATTATAATTCTTTCCTATGATGCAAGAGTTCAAGTACTTGTAAGAAAAGAACACACTGGCACTTCAAACACTGTTTTGAAACAGGGTGTGGTAAAAATTAAATAAATCACACAACTAACAGAAGCAGAGAAAAAAAGTCTTCAACATCTGAAACATACTTGAAAATTGCTTGAGATTGTAGGTTTCTGAGAAGTGTGTGTCAGGATGAAGGTGGCAGTCTCTTTTTGCTGGTGTCCAGTCATAAGACAAGGAACAACAGGTATAAACTAGAACGCAGGAGGTTCCACCTCAACATGAGGAGAAACTTCTTTATTGTGAGGGTGACAGAGCACTGGAATGGGCTGCCCAGCGAGGCTATGGAGTCTCCTCCTCTAAACTTTCAAAACCTACTTGAATGTCTTCCTGTGTGGTCTGTACTAGGTGATCCTGCTTTGGCAGGGGGGTTGGACTAGACAGACTATCTCTAGAGGTCCCTTTTAAACCTCTAATATTCTATGATACCTCTAATTTCACTAAGCTAACAACAAAAAATACAATACTCTAGAGTTTTAGTCGATTTATTTAGCTTTTGTTTCCATATCAGACCTCCAGGCCTTATCCTACACTCAAATTTGTGGCAAAATAGTATTACCTCACATTGCATGTGATGCTGTCATGTGAACTGAAGTTTGTGTATTGTCATATTGGAACAGATTCATCTATGATTTTAATCAACTTCGTAATTAAACTGCATGAAATATTTGTCTCCATGTGTTCAATTATATAGAAACAGTGTGGTAAGACAGAAGATTATAAATCACCAAGTACTAAAACTTCAATTTCACAATCTGCCAAAACCTGTCCTACTCAAATAACATCTCTCAGAAGCACAAGGCTATTTGAAAAGAGATAGGCAAAAGAAAAACAGTCGGACTGGCAAAAAAATTATAGGACAGCTGTTTTCCTTTTTGACATCAACATTTAACCCAACTTGTAACCTCTTCTTACACAACATTCTTTACTGAAAACAATAGGAAGTAAGGAATTATTTTTATCTCACCTCATCTTTATCTGCTTCTTCATCTACTTCATATAAATGAACTGGAAGCTTCTCTGATTTTGTCCCTTTACTAGAAAAGAAAAAGCTTCTTAAACACTAGAAATGTTGTGATTAGATACATGCAAAAAAGATGTTCTCCTAACTGACATGAAAAAAAGAATAACTGAGTAAAAGCAGGTGTTTTTCATGAAATGTATTTCTTAGCCAGCAATTTTCCTAACATCTGGCCAAAGTCTTTTTTCTGTTCTGCTTGTCTCTGTCCCTACCTGTAAATGGAGATAATCAAATGCCTTCTCAGTCACTGCACTCCAAATATTTTAAGAAGAATTCATACCATTGGTTCCTTTTAAGGTAGTACATTTACTTAAATTCCTATTGACCAGTGTGGCTTCTGTTCAGGGCAAGTAAAGAACAGCTCTTGAGTTTTACAAAATCTGAGAGTATTTCAGAACTTTTCACAGGGAAACAAAGCTGTTTCTTAACTGATGGATGCAGTAGGGAAGATGCAGATCTTCCCAAGTGGTGAGATTCAGACACTCTCATATATTTTAAGTTAAGTATCTTATCTCTATACTCACTATAAAAAAATTTGTAAAAGTTGGAAAATATTTCTCTAACAGACAGTTTAGGAAGTCTGTAATAGATGTCAATTAGGCTCTTGCTTTGGATCATCCTGTGAAAATCCACACTAGCTCAAACGTTCATTCTAAACATCTTGGTTAGGTTTTACTCCCTAATCTGCTAAAGAGAGCTCCAAGAGATGCCTTTGAAGCTACAAAAACAGGGTATTGCCATTTCAGTTTCATCTAAACTTTTTTTTAGTTTTAGTTAAACATGTTTTAGTTAGAATGCATATATTCGCATTGTCAATTACACTACTTTTTGTTTTGACCTGTCCATTAATAAGGAAGGCAATCTTTCCAGAAAATGGTTTAACAAGATTTCAGTTCATGAACATAATGATTCTATAAATAATGATTCTATAAATGCCATCAAAGAAATCCTTATCACCTCTATTGACTACTAAACATTGATACAGCATATTCCAAGTTACATATTACATGCCTTAATACATTTCTGTCACAAATACATTTATATTAAATGCAGGTAGAATTCCTTCACAATTTCCAAATCTTCATTATAACATGCTTACTTTGGTAGCTGTCGAAACTCCCCCGAGTATTCTTCATATCTATAGTTCACAACATGCCAGTCTGAATTGTAGGTTTTGATGCACTGTTTTAAGGAAAACCAAACATAAACATTAATTGGAAGGGGATTAGCAGCATTCTCTAGATATACATGCAAAACCCTCTTAAATCATGGTTGTTTATGAACTACTATGGTTACATCATTCTTGAAAATTCTGTACAGCTCCCTCTTTTGCAATACAGTCTAATGTAATACAGCTTTTTGCAGCAAGTGCCATGTTTCAGTGAGATGTTATCATCTGCTAGGTATGTATCCCTTAAAACAAGCAAACAAACAAACAAAAAAAAAGGTGAATATGCTCAGCATCTTGATTAACCAAATTCAGCTGTCTGAAGTTAAAGCAGCATTTCACTGCAGCTGAAAGGCACTGAGCCTTTAGAAAACTCAGAATTAAAATAAACATGCATTATTAAAATAGAATTCTGCACATACAGATAGGGAGAACTAAAATCATATTTTCCTTGAACTTATACTTCCAGTGCAATTAAACTACACGCTTACAACTGTTGAATAGCAATTGTGTCATTAGGCTCTGGACTAGATCACAGGAAATACCATTTTACTCCACCCATATTGCTACAAGATAAAAGTACTGATTTATCTTGGCTTTGATCGAAGTAACATAAAACTGACAAAATCTTTTCCCAGAAACCATAGGCTACAAAGTTTTATATGCTACACAAAAAGGTCTACATTTACACAAATGCAGTATCTAATAACTCAAAGGTATTTTCTTTATTTTCAAAATACAAAGTTAATACTTGCCAGGAAATTGTTTCTGTAGAAACTCATTAAACTTCATGAATTGCCTATGATGTTCCTCCCTCTTTGTCTACCTTCTTCAAATTTATCTTAGAACTGTTTAGGATAGGTCTTAGAGTATGTGTCACTATAGATAAATCGCTTCAAAGTTAGAGGTAGTTTCAACTATTTGGAATTCCTTCTGTCTTCTTGGAATTGCAAGAGACATCTATTTTTTTTCAGATGTTAAAATACCAGCTTAAAGTATATCAGCGGAAAGCCAATGAGACAGAGAAAAGGAAAAAACAATATAAAAAAAAATAAAATCAAACCTTTTATTCCTAAGGCTTCAACAAGACACTAAATAAAACGTATTATCATGGTCAGAACTAAAGGAATGTCAACATAAGGAAGCAATTATGAGAAATGTTATGTTTCAGGATACTTCCTCTACACATACAATACATATTGAGTAGTCATGATGCATTTCAGCCTCTACAGGCATTATGAATATGAACACCTCTGTTCTAGCAAAGTATACAAGACCAAGGTGAACTAACAACTGATGTGAAACACTTGATCAGGGGAGAACAAGTCACACTGATTCTTTCCAAATATACTATTGCTCCTGATCTCATGTAAAGAAATCATGTATATTCTTCTGGGAAAATCAAAAGCATGAAGAAGGTGAGAGAACTGTTTGCAGAAGCCAATTAATAAACAACACAATTCAAAGCTATTTTGTAATCCTTCTTTTCTAACCACCAACGGTCTTCTGGGAAATTTTGCCTCAAAATCATTAAGAAGTAAATGGCAATAAATATTTAAACTTTTTTTCCTCAGGACTTTTTCCTCCTGTTTTTTAAATAATAAATGAAGCAGAAGAAAACCAGTTCAAGTCTAATATTGCTATTACACACAGCCACGTGCAAGTCCAGTATTACCTCAGTTACAAACAAGCTTTGAGCTTCCTTCTCTGCATTTTCAGGAACTGTTGAACGAATGTATCGAGACTGTCGCTTGAATAATGCTGTCTGATAAACAACAAAAACAATTACTGAGATTTGCACTTAAAGGAAAAGATGACACATTCTGGTAGTAATTAAATCATTATAACTAGGACGGATGTTCACCAGCAAACATCCTGTGAATACATTGTTTCAGCCAGCCAATTAATGAGAATCCACTTTCATTCGAAGATGAGCAATGTGTTCCTTCTTTCAAAGCAAGGGCAAGGTTGGAACCAGTAGGAAATAGATGCCACAGAAAAGCATTTGCTTCTATTTTGTTAACATGGGCAAGAAAATGCCAATATAAAATTATTCCACTGTCACAATGTAACTCAAATATTTTGAAGACAGACATTAAAATAGCATTATTACTACATATAAAAACAATTACTCAAAGTAACAAACCTGCACGAAAAAAAGAATAATAGTTCAACTGCAGACCTCAGCCAGCAAAAAATGAGACTTGCACTGAAGGTGTAAAAAGAAGGTCAGGATCAATGAAGTATATACTTCAGCCTATCAAGTCAGAGCTTATTCCTGTCTTATGCCTAAGTTCAGAGAAACACAGAAAGGTTGCCAGAGACAAGGAAATCTCTGACCATGAAATTTTGCTTCTCAGACCAGCACTAAAGGAAGCCTCAGCGTACATTACATTTTTAAGTGTAAAAGATTAAAGCTTATGGAGTGCAAATAAATACCTACACAGCATTATTTAACACTGTGCGGAAAGTAATCTCACATCTTAGGTCATCAGAGATGGACACAAGACACACTGCATAACCTGGACCTGGAAGGTTCAGTTAGCTATTCTATATACCTTGCAGCACCAGGAACGATCAAAGAATATGAGAAGAAAAAACTTCACATATTAATGGTTATAAAGACGAACAAGCTAAGGTAAATATACTTGTGTACCCTGTGTTGACAGCTTGATCCATACAGTGATTATTTCTGTCACTACCAAAGCCTCATCGCATTATCTTGGGAGGGTAGAATGTTCAAAGTACAATATGCATTTAAATTTTAAAAAAATTTTATTAATATCCCAATCTCATGGTCAAGTCGTTCATCTACTCCGGAACTCTGCTGAACAGGGACAATGCTAACTGCTTGGATGGGAGTGGTGGGGAAATATTAAGACCCAAACTGACAAACCCAAAAATATGAAATGAGACAAATAAATTTTTCAACAGTTTAAAAAAAGTAACAAAACCCAAAAACAAAATAGAAAACAAACAAAAATACCCTAAAAGCCAAATCACCAAATACACAAGGGAATACTCAGTCATATGCTAATGCTATCTAAGAATTAAGTTTTCTGAATTCTGGAAACATATTTCTGATTTCAAACTGCATGGATTTTCAAGTGCCTTGTGTTACCTGAGTTTATTTTTATTTCTGTGAAGTTGGCATAATATCTATTTTTAGAAGTACTTAACTCATATTAACTAAAAGCCATGAGCTTTAAGGGTGAGTGTGCTAAATCCGTTTGGCTCTGAATCAAAAGTAACAAAGGTGAAACTGTGTCTAAGCTAAGCACCAAAATGCTCTCAAAATAAGAGTGGGATAACTTTATAACTGCATATTTAATTTGAGTAGCAAGGTACCCATATTGTATTTTCTATAAGTAAACTTATGCTATGTTTGGATAAATAATTCCTGAACAAATGAAGGTAGTACTCAGAAGCTAGGTATTTCAAAACAAAGATCAACGGATTTAAGATGTATTGCCAAGGATCAATACAGTTTAAAATTTTGTAGTTTATGTTTCTTTTAACAGTTTACCTACTATGCGGTTAACTTATTTTGCTGTCATTGGGTGCATGATTTTAAAGTGATCCACAAAGGTGGTCTGTTCTAAATTAATGTTATGTAGTTATGAGGCCATTTCACTATTGAGTAAATTACTAAAATTCAGGTAATTTGCGATCATTACAGAAAGCCATGAAGAGGCAAAAAATGTGATAGAAGAGTACTTAATGGATACAATCATTCAAGGCTCTGAAAGACTCTGCTCAGCAAAATCCTACAAGATACATAACCTCGAACAAGTGGCAGCATTATAATTGAGAGTAGCAAGAACGTTAATAGTTGTTCCAACGAGTGGCAGGAAAGTGGTTCTATCATCTTAATTAAACACATTATACAGGGACCAGAATTACAAAAAAAAAGAATGACAAAAAAGTAGCTACAAGTTAATAGACTACAAAGAACAATGGTATTGAAAGCTTACACAACTCAATTACTAAAAAAGAAAGCAAAATCACTCATGTTAACAGTTAGAAGGATCTCCAAACACAACACAACTCTTCCTATAAATTTGATGAGAACAACTTAGGGAATAACCTGATTAGCGAATTCAGTACAGAAAACTCTGAACTTGATCTTGTAAAAAGCAAAAAAAAGCAACTGAAAATCTTGAAATGGTAAACTGGAAAACAGCCTGATATGTGGGAGAAAGCTACTGACTAAGAGCTCTTCTGGAAACTACAAAGCAGCCAAGCTTTCTGTTACTTGGATATGACAGCATCAAGAAAAATGCAGAAACTCAAAAGAAAGAAAAAAAAAGAATTCCAAGCCTTATACGGATTTGAAGATCAGAATGAAGCATGGCAAAACTAATGCTTTTCTGAAAGCTAAAGGAACTGATACCAAACAGGAGAGGAAACACTCAGAACCTCAGCTAATCAAGTTCAGAATGATGGCAAATGCAGTTAAGTGGAAATCTGGGAAAGTTCACGTAACTAGATCAGTTGGCTGAAGAACAATCTTTCCATTTTTACGAGTTTTCCCAGAGCAGAGCATTTTCTGATCCCACCTTGTTCAAATATTGTTTTGGTAGTGGTTTGAGCTTAGAGCTACTTCTTACAGCATGTTTGGAGAACAGTCACAGCTGAACAGAAAAAGGTGACTTAGATTTAGTTTGGGGAAGAGGGCAGGTTAGTGGGTTTGTTTGTTTGTTTGTGTTTTGTAGTTGTTTGTTTTGTTTTCTCATTTCCCTCACTAGGCAAATAACTTCCATTATGAGACAGACACAAAGGGCAGAAAGACAGGGGAAAAAAAAGAAAAGCAAGCTAGATGTGGTCCAACGAAGTCAAGCTTTCTTTTCTTATTGATATGGACTAAAATCGTATCAGGTCTCCTTTAATATCTAGGCTCTCCAAGGTGGTAAGAGTTACAAACTGAAGGTGGCACAGACCATGACTATTGAACAAAACATTAAAGCATTTGTTACAAAAATCTGAATTCCTGCAAGTATCATTAATAACTGCATGAAGAACACACTTATAACATAACTGAAATGTAATCTAACTGCATTACCCAGAAAAAAGTGTTATCCAAACTGAGCACAAACATGTGTCTCCAATTTCTCCCCAAATAATTTCAATGTTAACACATATTCAATAGCAGCATCAATTTGCCTTTTTGAAACTACATAGGCACTTCTGTATTCTATGGAAAATTGTAGGAGCAACATCTAGTGCTGCAAAGTATTTTCAATGCCATTTTACATGCTAGTTTTAGAGTCATGCTGGTAACAAAACAGCCTTAATATCTGCATAAATGAGCTGGGCTTGGCTTCCTTTTTAGGCAAGTGTTTTTTTAGATTGTAATCAGTTCAACCTAAATACAAGGAAAAACTTTGCAAAAAACCAGAATGTACTAGGAGGAAATTACTTCAACAGGTTTTTACACAACATTAGGAGTTTCCACCTATAAACTGTTCTGAATGTGTATACAGGTGATTCAAAACACTCTAGGTCACTATTTCAAATTCATATTGTAGGGGATAAGGGAAGTATGAAAGATTTGAGCTGAGGCTTACCAAGAGGTCCCCGCACATTGTGTGACCACAACAAACTATGAAAAAGGAATTTAAAAAAGCATGTGAAGCAGAATGGCCAACAGAGAAAATATGCCATTATTTAAATTATAATGGCAACCTATCAATGTTTTCAAAACTGTAAATATGGTTATGGAAAACTACACAGGGTTAGAACTTTTAACTTGGGGGAAAAAAAAAAAACAAACAGCAACCTAAGCACGTAAGATATTTCTGTTCTGTAACCTGGTAATATGTTCTTAATACACTGACAGATTTACATGCATTGTGTTGTTGAAGACAAACTAGATAGCTCAAAGAGGTATTGGAGAGTCATGTGTACACTGAAAATACTTGGCATATGTTTGCTTGAGCAAATATTACAAAGAAACAAAAGTTTGACAGTCTTCTTATAAATCAAGTATAAAATGAAACTCTGCCAAAGACTATACAGGGGAAATTCAAAAAATGTATTCATATATTACACTGCTGAGGTATAAAGAAATAGGAAATCTGGCTATACCCCAAAGTTTAGCTACTTGAAGGAGAACCTCTGATGCAATGGGCACTTTAACTGCTGCCACATCAATGAAAATGCAACCATAGAACCCAAACATGACAAAAGGCATTATGGCTTATGAACAAAATTCAGCCATTAGGATCAGACTCAAAGCTATGTAACCACCTACGGTCACATGGTCCTGAAGTTAGGACTAGCAAGAGGCCACTTGAAACAGCAGTTAAATGCTTCAGACATCCCACAGACTGCTCAAACAAAATGCCTGATGATATTTTTGGCAGGTCTGTTTCTTCTCCACTGGTAATTCAGAGCTGTTCAACAGAATGACTCCCAGTAAGTGAACTAGTCAATTGGAGAAGAGTATGCTTAGCAGAAGTATCCTTGATTCCTCACTGCAGAAAGGGACATGGGTGGTACAGTCTACTCATGCTCTGCAGTCCCAAAGTCAACACCTGGTATGAGATCATTATGAGTGATCCCACACAGCATCATCATAATCATTAGATTATGTTCATAAGCAATATAATTTGCTTTTCTAAGAAGTCTTACCCGCAGTCCTTCAAACTTTCATGTGTGACTGAGAACACATGAAGCCCAAACTACTCTCTAAACACCTGTGCCTTGCCAAAAACAGATTTTCAGCTCAGAGTGGAAAGGCTACACACAGGAATCAGTGAAAATGAAGCACACAGATTATATTAAAATCAGAGGTGAGGAGCACTCAGGTAAACAACTGATCAGAGAGAATGCATTAAAAACTGAACATGTGCAATTTATGCACCTTTATGTGCACTGTTATAGATCAATTTATGATCAATTTTCTGCAGGAACATAAACTCAGCTTCAATTACTTGGCTGAATAAAGTGCCAATACAGTCCCTAAAACAGTTTAGATGTCTTCACACTTTTCAAATATAGGTAGGCACTTTGACTGCAGGTATAGGCATGTGTGAAAGAATGTTTCCTTACTATTTACATCAATTCCAGTCTCTGTTTGGTGGTTATGCCAACTGAATCTACAACCATATTCACAGAAGTGTACTGAAACTATTTACTTAGATCAATATCTAAGTAAATTTTCATTTTGTTATTTTATTTTATCTTATAAAAATAGATCAAGATGATCACAAAACTTGGTTGAGCTTGGCTTAATCACGTCACAGCCTGGTTAAGCAGGGGGGCATTTTGCCAAAACTCAATTTTGGCTGGTATCTCAGGGTGAGAGAAGCAGCTTTCATTTGAATAGGTTCAGACCCTTCACTGAAAAGAAGTGAGACTAAAAGAAAAAAAATAAAATCATCAATTTAAGAATTAAAGCATGATAAAAAGCAAATGCCTTTTTTGAACAAACATCACATGATTTCCTGTCAGAAAGGGAGGGAAATATCTAAAAATGATTGATTATCTACTTCAAAAGGCAGTAAAATTGAGGAGTTGCAGCAGACCTTAAAATCCAAACCAATGTAATAAATTGTGCTATTTCTTTTGTAACCTGACAGAATAAATTGAGCAGTGTAAAGGAACTTACAGGAAAGATTGGTTGCTTAAGAGAGTTAAAAAACAAGGAAATGGAAAGTTATCATTGCATACTATTACTGTTAAAAATCTATCTTACAAAAAAAAAAAAAAAAAAAAAAAAAGAGAGAGAGAGAGGAGAATTAAATTACCTGGAAGTCATCGTAAGGGAACAACAGCATCTCACGTAGAGGATCATTTAAAATCTGTGTTTTTCTCTGAACAATGACATTTTCATAGTCTATTGGTTCTATGAGCTTTGGTTTTGCCTAGGGGGGAAAAAGGGAAAATAAATTCAGGTATACTGAGGGAAAAAATCCAACTGCTGACTTACTCGAAGAAGTTACTCCTAAAAGAATAAACATATACATGCTCAGCACAGTCAGGAAAGTTCACATGTCAGGACATCTTGTTTGAACTAGCAAGCACCACCACCACTAGAGATCATTGCACCAATTCCACTAATCAGTACCCAAGGAAAGCTGTTGCCTGAAAAAGATTTTCATGTGGTCTCCACATGAACAGCATTTTCATCCTTTTCTCCCTGCTGCTGAAGAGCTATGTCCTTTCTCCTATTAATTCTTTTGGGAAGGTGATAAGTAAATACTAGGAGAAAGTTAGCTTTGGCTCCTCTCATTCCACCAGCAAAATCAGAGGGTAAGGATTACTTTTTAAAATAGCTTACCTGAAATTATTTTGTGGGTACATACATAGACAAAACCAAAACACCCACAACAACCAAACATAATACATCTAATTCAAAACTCAAAGATGCACACACTGCAGCTTTAGAAAGCACCCAGTTAATTGTAAATGCATGTCTTTACCCTATAGCCAAAAGAACAGGCCCCACCACCACAAACATAAAATTGATAAAGGAATCTTAAGATAAAATAAGCTTTGCTTACACGCTGTGAACACAGTATTAAAAAAGAAACCTCCCTCATTAGAGGCTTTTAAAAAATATAAAGCTTAGAGGCTGAGGTCCTGAATCTCTAGATGAGTCAGCAGTAGTGGTACCAGTAAGCCATACCATCCTCCTATCTAATGAGTAAAGCACCTGATTTGCAGAAATATAATTTCTGTAAAAGTTCATGAAGAATTTGTTTCCTTGGGTTCCTCCAAAATGTTACTCATTCCTTTCTTATTCATTTGTCAGATGCAAACGGAAGAGGATGTTTTATCAGTTTGAAGCAGATATGAAAAGAGAAAACAATAAACAGCACACTGACATTGGCACCTAGCCAAAATTACAACACCACAAGGAAGCAGACTCTCTCAAGCTCTTCAGAAAAGAAGAGTTTCTGTTCTACTATTTCATACAGTAGAAAAGACAAGATGCTGGGTAGGTACACTATTGCTGAATATGATTTATGGACCAGCTGACACAGACAAAATTCAGCTCAGTAAAAACTGCAAAAATCAACTTTGCAGGCGCTAAGAGTCAGTCTTTCAAACAAGACTTAATTGTTCCTATTTATTTGTAACAAAACCCAACATTTTTATTTCTGTAATCTAAGAAAATGCTAAGAGTATGTGTCTCCATGAGATCCAGCACTCAAGCCAGCTAATGCTGTACTTGTGGAAGACAATTACCTGCTATACTGCTTTGGGGTTTTTTTGTCAGTGTATTACAAGTATGAAAACTTGTGAGAAATAAGAAGCATTTCAGAAGAGCAGTCGTGACACTGAAGTGGCAAACGTTATCTGCTAGAATATCATTTATTTAGACATTTATAGGTTTTGATAAGCAGTATCAAAAGCCATCAGATAAAAAGAATTTTAAGTTAGTTCAATCATTGCCTGACTTATATATTACAGGAAAAAAAAAAAAATACAGTATTTTTCTTTTTTTCCTATAAGTTTGAGACAAATGTTACCTTCTCACAAAACAAAGGATGGCCAGGTTAAGCACACTGTATTGTTAGCTTCACATTTCAAAACATCATTTGCCTTACAAAATTGTATTCAGCAAACACATCTGTGACTTAACAAGCCCTCAAAGAGCAGAAGAGAGGTACAAGCACTAGTATGTCTGTAGTAAGAAACACAGCATATAAATTGATGAATATATGATCTTATTTATTTCTCAGCACTGGCCTGAGGTAAGACACTCTGGACTAAGATGACAAGTACTTTATAATGAACATCAGCATGAGATCTCTATCTTACATCCACAGCACACATTCAAAATATTAATTGCCCAAACTGGGTTATTTTTAAATCAACTTAAAATCTCATTCAAAAGTTATATGTACCCTAGAATATTTTAAGTATTACATTAGCTATACCTAAGGAAAGAGATAATGAATAACACCGCAGTGTAAACTTTAGGGCAGTAAGAGGAAATAAGCTGCTATAGATTGATGTAAAAAACTATCACAATGCATATATTTAGAAACAGTACACTCACTAACAAATTCAAAACTTCTAAGTCACTAAGATTTGAAAGAATGAAATGCATTAAATCACTTGTTCTCATGCTTACATAAATAGAAGTGTTTACTGGGGCTACAAGCACAGAACAAGTCATGCAAAGAATAGACAGTTATACAGGCTTTTCTGAAGTGTTTCTTTCATAAACAATAGTTCAATTTTCCTCTTCATTTTTTCCTTATTTTTATGTTTAAACTGAAAGCCTGAAAGCTCTTCTCCTGTTGTTGACCCAAGTTTTCAGGCAGCTGCAACAGAAGAGAATAGGGATTTCTAAACCTCAATGAATACAGTCTAAATTACAAAGCGTTATGCTTTTAAGTATTTTGTTGATGGTCAAGAACCCTTTTCAGACATCAAACATTTTCAGAAGACCTTCTGTACTACCAGGATTTACCTCAGCTTGTTAATATGGATGCAATTCTAGTTGTTTTATTTCTAGCCTACTCTGTGATTTCTTTTTGATGCAAAGTAAACATTCTGTGTCCTGTGAAGTTTTTGTTATCAGCATAAAGACTTATAAGCCTAGAATGAGACTTGGGCAATGCTCTGCTGGACAGAGGAGCTCTGGCATCTCACGTTTTATACTGCCAGTGAGTTTCCAAGCAGAAAGATGGCCTTCGGAAGTTCCAACTTCCCAGAAACATCATCTGATTTGATAAGCACTTAGTACTTCTGACTTTCAAAATGCAACTGGACAGCATGTGCACTACTTTGGTGACTTCTACAACAAGTAGCACAAATGCAGTTCACCCCAAGTAAAATTCTAATGCACCACCCAGAAAATCTAAATGTCTTTTTTTTCTGTGGGTGCTTCTTACTTGTTAACCTAAAAAAAGTTATGACACAATCTAATTCAAGTAACAGGAAAACAAGAGAGCACACATACTAACATACTGTCATTGAAAAGAGCAGATGGGTCTTTCTGAACCTACCCACTTATCTATGAAAAGTTAGTTCAGGCACATTGCTCAAATAGCAGTGTTTCAATATCGTGTGGGATGTTTGCAGTTATAAATACTCAGTTCCCTCAACACCTTAGCAGACTCTGTGAACTACATTTAAAACAGTTAAATGAATATCGCAAAGATCTTGTCACTTCCTTGAAGTTCTGACAGCTGATTCTGTCTCATCCTGATAAAGAACACTTAAAATCTCAACTGTTAGGTAAATTACATCATAACTTTCCATAAAAGAAGGAAGACATCCACATTTGAAAAGAATGTTTTAGGCAACAGTTGATGAGAAATAATACAAGAGTAAACCAGAAGCCTCTTGTTCCAAATGCTCTGAGAACTAATACAACTCTAAGGTTTCTAATTGAGAAAACAAGTTCTGCTGTTGACATTGTTACACTGACTAGCAATGTTATCAGCCTTAATTACCACCTTATTGCACCCTACACAACCGAGGAAATCCCTACTTCCACCATGGCAGTAAAAATCTACCATAACATCACAACCCAATGAAATAAAAATTGACCAAAATGTTGGTCTTAAATGAAACACAGCACCCGAGTTTTTGCTTTGTGTCTACAGCAGTACACTTGTTGCAGTATGTCCCTGCGCCATCTCATCTAGTTTTCCTCAATGAATTAGAAAGTAGAAGCAAAAAGGAGTATTATACTACCTATAACTATATGCCACATATATGCTTGTCTACACAGATAACTGATTAAGAGCAACTGACATGACAGCCAAGACATTTTTCATGTGACCTATATGGAACCTAAATATTCTTTCCTTGAAATACTGACCTTTGTTTTGAACGCATCCACTTAATCTGAAAATTAAAAAAGGGAGGGGAAACACTGGAGGGATACTAATCCATGAACATTAAATCAATTATTATCTGGAAAATTGTAAGGATGTACTTCATAAGTGGTTTAAAACAAACACAGTCATGTTTTACACTTAATTTTTTTAAGTACATACGCTTGCTGATCAACTGCAGTACTCTAAGTATTTGCAGAAACACTAATATCCTCTTTCAGTATTCATGGGGGAATAAAAACAGTTCTAAATAAAGTTAAACATTCCAAAGGCAGGAAAGCACACACAAGATTAGCTCATATTGTACTGATGAAAATCTGGACCAGAAATCAGAACACACCCATACAAAAACCCCACGTTTTACTAACAACTGCTCTGAATAGAATGATCCTAAAACAACAGTGCAGAGGAAAAGAAAACTTGTCTAAAACACATGTAAGCTTTCAGTAATAATTCCCATAAAGTTACAGATGCGTGTTACTAAATAAAGATAGCTTAAATATTTTAGTTCAATTCTTAAATATGTAGCATGAAGCTTAGACAAGGTGGGGGGACTGTAATCTGAGTATCACAGCTCCCACTAACTTAAGCACAGTCAGATAGACTAAGAGGAGATCATCACACTTGAATCTGGAAATTGAGTATGAGATATTACTAAGTAAAATTAGAATTTTGGCAAGAATTATTAAGTACTTCTTTCTATTGTTACAAGTTGTTAGTTTAACAACCCTCCCTTGTTATTTGAAGAAAGTTTGTTGTCCTATCCAAAGAGAGTTGGCAGATTCATTACAGACTGGTTATGTTACTTTTGCTGTACTATTAAAATTCCAGCAGAACCAAGCGTGTATCAATACTTTAAAAAACAAAATATTTTTTCTAAAGGGAAAAAAAAAATGTTATTTGCATACTTCCTCCACATACAGAAATATTTTTTCCCCTCACAGGAGACTATTTTAAAACTTTGGATTCCTAAATGATGTGCATTGAAGCCACTGAAAAATAGATCTTTTAACAGAAGTGCACCTGAATTATTTAGACAGTTCTCAGGATATTTAAGTAAAATTTAACCAGTACACCAGCAGTCTTTGGAGAGTTCAAATATATTTACGTATTTTTATTAAAAGAAATGCTGGTCTGTTAAGCAGAGGTGCTAAGAGTATTTTAAAGCATAACTAGTTCTTATATTAGGTTCAAAGAGCTGTACAACTATGCTAGACAGATCAAACACCAAAAGGCAGCTAGTATGAAAAAATAAATTTCAAAGTTACACTTATAGAAAACCAAAGATTTGGTAAACTAGAACAGAAGAAAAATAATTTAAAAGACAGACTATACACAAAGAATCAAAACCTGAATCTTAAACATAACTTCTTCACAAGCCAGACTACTATAACTTCTCATTAGCATCAGATAAAGTACTTTTTCACTAGCAGATATGACTGGAATTATTAAAAAGAAAAGAGATAGCTTGTTTAAACAATTCCTACCAGCACTGCCACAGGACTCTCCACTTCTGTTTCACAAGGACCTGCATCCTTGCGGTGCTGAGGAGACTCTTTAACAAGCTCTTTCTTAGGATTTCTGTTTGTTCTTGCCTGCATTCTTTGATTGAAAACACAAACAGCAGCAAAAATGTATGCTTTTTGGCATCAAAGTAATCAACATGCCAGTGATCCTTTGAAAACAATAGCTTTTTCTCTGTCACACGGAGCAGAAAGTACAAACTAATCTAACTTCTCAGCTGCAGTTTGCTAAATCTGACATGGTGGGAATGCATGACAGAGAAAGACCAGCCCCCAAGCATGTTGTATTCCTCTGGAAGGAAAAAAAAAAAAAAAAAGGTGGATCCACTTTAAGCCATTAAGGCGGAGTTGCACACAAAAGAGAACGTGCATTTCTAAAATGACCACGTAAAACAGTTCAAGTCTTTTACAGCACTCACAAAACCATAGCTTCTTTATTTTAAAATAATTTTATTGTTAAAATTGGCCACTTTTTGACAACTGGGCCTCTTTAAAAAAAGTATAAAACCCTGAGTGCCACCTTTTCTTATTTTTTAAACATTACTATAACTTATCTAGGTACTACCAACAACCAGCCACTAACCAAGTGCATTCTCCAGGACCAATATCCCAAACAGATGTGTTGCTCTTGTTAGAGGGTAGGGTGAAGATGCTCTTTGTAATAGTGCTAAATCCTTGAACTTTTAAATGCTTACTGTTTCCAGTAAGCTACTCATTTACTACTTCATTAGTGCTCTCGCCTCATTTCTCCCTTCTCAGAACTCCAGCACTGCAGATGCCCATAATTCATCTTCCAAAAAAAAAAAAAAAAACAACAAAAAAACCCCCAACAAAAAACCACAAAACAAGAACAAACCACAAACCAAAAAACACACACACAAAAAAAAAAAACCACCAAAAAAAACTGAGAAGACAACACACTTGAAATATTCATATGTTTTGACTAAAGTCACTTGAGAGAAGCTCAGCTCTCCAGGCACAAAGACTTGCTACCCGTAACTTGCTCCCTTTGGCTTCCATAGCATTTTCTTTTTGCTGACAGTACAAAGCACTGAGTGGGTGTCTCCCCTTGTCTTGTGAACAGTTTTCAGAAGTGTCGCTTGGCCTCATGATTCAAGGCTATACAGTGGTCCATTCTTGTCCTTAACTACAACATAAACCCAAGTCAGGCATCAACTATTAGTTTGTAATACAATCTATTTTCCTGTAGCACAAAGCAATTTTGGAGGGAATCTAGTTGCCATCTTTAGAAATTTTGAATGTTTGACTAACCTAGCTCCCTCATGGAGTACTTTTAGCCTATGACTGCATGCTAAGTTCCTCCTGAAAAAAACATGAGCTGTGGTGAGCAGTTTTCTCTAGGTTTTGGGAAGGCTATTATGGTTTTCCCTTTGTTTCTTTTTAACACTAGTGAGCTGCAGCCTTGAAGTACATAAACCTCAGTGGCTGTATTTACCAAGCAAAAATACATCTGAGAGAAAATTCAACTCCCCAGAGAAACACATCCCTATTTTAGATCCCCTGTCCACTGGAGCAACCAGACAGCTGTGAAAACTAAGCCACCACCTTCATTCACTTCTCAGCTCCACTCCACTTCTTTGGACACTGATATCCTAAATTTAACATGATGTGAATTTCTGTTTATTTTCTAGAAAGTCACATTAATCTGCAGTAAGCAGATCAAGATGTGGAAAAGCACAGATACTGCTAGTATTTTTAAGGTGCAACTTCAGGCACAGGTTTCACACCCTTCAAGCCTAACATAAGATGTTAATATCCCTTTCTCTTCCTCTTCTCTCTGCTCTCACAACTGCCTAAGGTACTGTTATTTCAGTTTACTGCAATCATGAAATTGAATCTGACCAACTGATTACCCACCCAATCCACAATGCAAGCATATTTGTAATAATGAAACTTGCTATTAGTCAAGACAATAATGATTTACTATGCTTCTGTCTTTTTCTCTAGGGAAACCAAGTTCAATGCATTTACTTTTAAAACAATGTAATATACAGACACTGAACTCTGGAAAACAATACTGGGTAAAGTTTCTTTAAGTGTTAAGAAGGGAACCAGCAGTTTAGTCAATTTACAAAAGCAGATCTTCCTGTGTACATCAAGGTAGACAATAGTTCAAGAACATTTAGTTAAGCTTTAATTTTGCACCAGCCTCTTTTGTTTTCAGAAAACGGAAATATAGAACAGCTTAGACTAAATTACACCATTACTTGAGGATGCAGCTGCCAAACAGGAATTTGTTCCATTGAGATGGGCTGCAATTATACTTAACTGCAACCAGAAATGCACCTTATTATCCACAAGGCACTTGCAAACACTCACACTAACAAAGATTTTAAAATATTATCTATAGAGTTAATTTAACAAAAGGACTCTGCTTTTAAACTGCAACATTTTTTTAGTCCTGGTCAGGTACTTCTCTTGTATGCATCTGGATTAAATTAATTCAGTACAAATCTGAGTTTCTCCCCCCATGATTCTCCCTATTCTTTTCAAAACATGGTGAGGGACCAAAAAAAAGCCAACATTTTCGTAACATCAGTTTGAAGACATAGAAGCTACTTTTTTCCTACTGAACGGTAAATGTGATTTCTAGCTTCCATCTCATCGACACAAGTACACAATCAGAAGAGTTTCTTTTATTTAACAACAAAAGCATGAAGCAGTGTCTCCAGAGCTATATCCTGCATGAAACACATCCTAATTGTTAAATTGATGTGTATTTTCAACACATTTTCTGCTGAGGTCTTAGTTATTATCTTAATAATTTAATTCACATTAAAAAATTGTTACGTGAAAAAATTAATTCAAACAACAACTGAGATATTGCTCATCCAAGCACAGGACAGTCATAAAAGGGAAGTTACTTTAATAAAGAGATATATTTTAAAATTTTACCAATAACACATCACAATTCAAAAAGAGAAAAATGAAAATTGAGGTGTTAAGACATACTTAAAACATATCATCTTGTTACATAGCATGTGGTTTTCATCCATTTAACTGGAATTAAAAAAAAAAAGCTATTACTGAAGTTGTCACACAAGCCAGTCACCTGAATAAGGATCAACAGAGAATCCAGGAAAACGACGTATATACAAGATGAATGTCACAACAAATGCTACTTGCTTGAATTTCCAATATGGCAGGAAATTACTAGCTAAATAGAGACCAACCTGAAAATTAACTCAGATTATTATGGAAACAATGAATTTCACCTTTTTACAAACCACTGGTCTGAAGGATTTCCCAAGGCACTTTTTACAATAGTACTTTTAATATTACTTCCAATAGCCAAATAATTGCCTTGCTCTCCTATAAAGACAGGCTACGAGAGTTGGGGCTCTTCAGCCTGGAGAAGAGAAGGCTTCCAGGAGACCTTAGAGTAGCCTTCCAGTATCTGAAGGGGGCCTACAGGAAGGCTGGGGAGGGACTATTTACAAGGTCTTGTAATGACAGGACGAGGGGCAATGGGTTTAAACTGGCAGAGGGGAGATTTAAAGTGGATGTTAGGAGGAAGTTCTTTGCAGTGAGGGTGGTGAGACACTGGCACAGGTTGCCCAGGGAGGTTGTGGCTGCTCCCTCCCTGGAGGTGTTCAAGGCCAGGTTGGACGAGGCCTTGAGTGACCTGTACTAGTGGGAGGTGTCCCTGCCTATGGCAGGGGGTTGGAACTAGATGATTCTTGAGGTCCCTTCCAACCTTACCATTCTATGATTCTATGATTCTATGATTCTTGTATCATATACACTTAGGATACTGTCTATGTAAGTAAGTTTCCAGTATTCCCAGCATACCTGAGTGATTCATTCAAAAGATCTGCTAACCAAAAGACAAGTTCTCCACATATGTCATCTTATTCCTTCAAATCAGTTTTTACTCCAAAAGCTTGCTGTCCTAATGCACAGTACCGCATAATGAAGAGTAACCAATCGAAGGGAAAATGCAGCATATGAGAATTTCCTCTGAACTTCTAAGGAAGAAATGGTAACTACACAGCCTCACTGTAGGAACAAGCCAAAAGCTGAGCGGTTTGGTTTAATGGCGCTTGCTCACTCCAAGTCCCATTTAAAAATCTGCATCAAGACCACTGCTGAGTGGCCAAGATCAGCACTGACTAAATTTACCAGTTACAATTGCAGCTATCATTAGCTGTTGTAGTGGAAGAAATGTTGCTTAACCTGTAACAGCTGGAGGAAGGAGAGAATAAGTAGTTTTACATGTACTGTACGTGTGAAAACAGAAGGATTTGGCAGCACCATTTACTAAAACCCTACAACTGTTCTCAACTGCTTTGTGGCTCTTTAAATTCCCTGGCAACTCACAACACCTCTTAACAAACAACTTTTAAAAAATGAGGTGTTTTGATGTTTTTCTTTTCTTGGGGGTGGAGGATGTTAATTTTTGAGTTGAGTTTTTAAAGCAGTAGCTCATATGAAAATATGGACCCACTTTAGCAGAACGACAAGCACCATTAAAAGCCAACACTTCTTACTCTCATCTGTATTAGTAAGAGATACTCTGGCACTGCCTTCCACAGTTGGCAGCCTGCCTTGCAGCTGTATTAAGGACATAACTTTTCACATGTCAACGGATGATTCAGTGCTGCAGCTATACCTATCTCAATATTGCCAAGTTTTGTAAATGTCCTGGAAGAAGAAGTTCAAGAGAAAGACTCAGCCAACTGATAGCAGATGGAATACAGCATAGAATTTATTTGGCAATTTCCTGCCATATTTGCTATGCTTAGATGAAGTAGAAAAAGACAGAAGAAAGTCAGGATGACTCATTCCTCCTATGGCAAATGCTGAAAACATGTAACTTGCAGTCTCACCAATAGAAAGTACGTTGTCCAGTAGGAATAGAGGAGAGGAAAGGAAAAAGGGGAGGGGGAGGAAATGAGACAAGGCAAAAGGCAGACAAGTATGCTACATATTATGCAACTTTTCATATTGTCAATACTATAACTAAAGTACTCCCACTCCATTGACTTTCCTTGTTAAAACAAGAGTTAAGCTCATTCTGGAACATGTAAAGTAACAGTTCCTCTGGAGAGGCATCTCTTCATATCAGATGCATCATATAAATCTCATATTTTGCATTACAGTTAAAATTATACTCAAAATACTATATTCAGGGAGCAAAGTCGATTAGCCTGAACAGGCCAAAGATACTGAGATACCACACAGAAGAGGTATTAGGTCGCATTGATGAAAAAAAGATAATGCTCATGTAAAGAAGGTGAAATAAAATACTGATCTGCCTGTTTCAGTGGTAGCATTAAGATAAAGGATACCCTCAGTCTGTGCCTCTATTGGGTCTGTAACATTTTTGAAGAATGTCTTTTTTTTTTTTAATATTTCATAGAAAAAAAATTTGAGTAAAGTTTTTGAACACCAACATGGCATTTCTCATAAATATCCCTCAGCTAAACATTATTATCTGTTACAGAAAACACAGCATCTTATTTTAGTCACTCTTACTCTACGGTAAATACAAATTAAAGTAAGTTTAGAGTCACTGTGAAGCTAAGCAAACTATAGATGAACTTAAGTAGGGCCCATATCACACTTGTGCACACTTATAGAATCGTAGAATGGTAAGGTTGGAAGGGACCTCAAGGATCATCTAGTTCCAACCCCCTGCCATAGGCAGGGACACCTCCCACTAGGACAGGTCACTCAAGGCCTCATCCAACCTGGCCTTCAACACCTCCAGGGAGGGAGCAGCCACAACCTCCCTGGGCAACCTGTGCCAGCGTCTCACCACCCTCACTGGAAAGAACTGCCTCCTAACATCCAGTCTAAATCTCCCCTCTGCCAGTTTAAACCCATTGCCCCTTGTCCCATCATTGCAAGACCCTGTAAATAGTCCCTCCGCAGCCTTCCTACTTTATCTATGAAGTACCAACTGAAAGTGCTCTTGCAAGTCTCGCTAGTGACTGATTCATTTTGTATCACTTTAGCATATAACTTTGTTTCCAGGGCAATCCTGACTTCCTTATGGTCCCAGGGGAAANTCCCAGGGGAAATTAAAAAAAAAAAAAAAAAAAAAAAAAGACAAAAGAAAAAAAAAAATCAGTAGAATTTAGTCAGCGTAGCAGAGTTCAAGATTACAACAACACTTCTAGAAGATTTAACTGCTGTTCTTACACACCTCCCTATAGATAAGTAGATTGACTGTGAGAATAGCACTGGACTAAAGATGACTTTTTTTTCCTACCAGGACGCTATCTTACAATTAGCAGAAATCAATAAAACAGCAGCCATCAAACAAAAGACAAAAAGTCACAATTCCAAGTTTGAAAATCTCACATCAACAGGCAGTTCTGTTCCACACAAGCAAGAAATGGGGGTCTTCCCACTGTGTAACACCAGTCTCAAGATTTTTTCCAGGAGGCATTTGCTCCTTGAGGAGATTCTTAGTTCACCTCTCTGCTTGGGCTAAAGTAAGGGAGCATCCTGGTTTGCCTCTGAACTGACCTGTCTTGATCTTCCCACTGTAGAGTTCCAAGAAACAAGAATATTGCAAGAGTCAGTAGTTGTCTTCCAGGTTTACTTTAATTGCCTTTCATTTCATAACATAATAGGATGGATACCTATATCTGTAGATGATTTGAATGAGCATTTCAGGCTGTTACTAAAGCATGTAGAAGGCAGTATTAATCAGGAAGAAAGAGCAGAGAAGTCAACTCCTGTGTGTTCATTGAGTCTAGTCTAGTCTTGAAAGTGCCACCCATGCAGCTTCTCCATCACCCAAGATTTTGCCCTTTTTTTCCAGATCATATATGGCTTGAAAGGTTTTTTGTTGGTGGTGGTTTTTTGCAAGGGAATTGGACTGGGGGTCTTTATTTTTGTTGTTTGGAGTTCTGTTGCTGTTTGGGGTGTTTTTTAACTCGGGACATTTCACTTGCTTTTGAAGTGGAATATCCAGCTGCCTCAATATTCTCTGCTGCAACATTCAAAGGGTACATGTTTCCTACCTGAATACAACCTAATACCGTATTTTTGGTGGGAGATACCTTTCCATGCTAGTCCAAACTATATTGTCATGGATGAACAATGACTTATGCATGTTGACCTGACCAACTACTCTGAGATTTTATCCTCAGTTTAAAAGACTTTTTCTTGGAAGAGACAATGCTTAATCTTATCTCCTGCATGTCAGTGGATAGAGTGCCTGCCAACCTATGTCTGATACTCCTCTCACACACACTTTCAAGGAACTGTATTTGCTGCAGGAACTCTGCATTTAGTGGATTTGCACTGCAATTTCCCCTTCTGAAAGGGCAGAGGGATACCAGAAACAGAATTCAAGCATTCTTCCAAATGGAGTCTAATAAAAGGTCAAAACAAAAAGAAACAAACAAAACAACAAAAAAAAAACCTAAAGAAACCAGCAGAAGAGTAAGCCAAAACTACAACCCAGCACTTAAGATACTAGGTTTTTATTCACCTCAAGCAGTAAGATGAAAGGAGGTAAGAGATCTCATTCAAGTGACCCATGAGAAACAATTAGATGCTGTAGTCGTCTGTTTCTTCCCTATGAAGAGGCCTAATGAGGTCTAATGCTCCAGTTGCTGATGAATAAAAGCCACTTTTAATACAGTTGTGTGGAAGCTATGCGACTGAAATAACAGCCTAATCCATACAAATTATCTGCACACCATTAAAGAACTGCTGAATAAGCTATTTAAGCACATTAAAAAAAAAAAACCCACAACTTCCACTTACTCTGCAGAATTACTTCCTTAGAACTCTCTCCTTTATATATTTTTATTTCTACAGAACTTTTTTACTACTTATAAACAAACATACTAATTTGTCAATTCAGACAACAAGAATAGACTTTTATATATAAGGCTGTCTAATATATTAATGTTTTAAGGCTTATTTTAAACACTTTATGTGTTAAATAAAGTTGTTTGGTGGTTTGTTTTTTTGTTGGTTTTGTTTGGGTTGTTTTTTTTTTTTTTAAATCACACATATAGAATGTGATATTATTCTGAAACAAAAACATTAACAACTTGAATGTCTACTGTGGAGCTATTTCCAAAATAACACAGCTCGCTGCTGTCATTAATCTTCCCTCATGCACAAACTTTGGTGTATCTCAAAGATGTCACATTTCATTAATAAACCAAATGACTCATAAGCAGCACAGGAAGTGCAATTACACAAAACCTCAGTAACACCTAAAGCTGATGTTGCTGTCAAGTCAACAGGTGACACTAAGAAACCGCAGTTATTAAAATAAAAGGTTAGTGGTTCTGTTTCCAGCAAATGCCTAAATTATCCTATTAAAAGCTGGTCATACACAGTTTCAAAATGACCTGCATCTCTTCTTCTTGGAACTGTGTAAGCACAAATGAAGAAAGTTACTCAAATGGAGGATATTTTTTCACATCAGACTTATAAATTAGGAGACTACTTAAAATTATTTGGCCACATCTTGCACACACTCCAGCTATTAAACTACCTTTAGTAGGTTTACCTAATTACAAGACTCTAAAGCTTAATCAAGAGAAATGGCAGTGCTGAATAGGCCATTAAAAGCAAACTGAACAGAAAACATTTTGAACAAATGGTTTTCTGCAGTTTTTGGATAAATATAAAGAAAAAAAGTTTCTGTCCTTTAGCCTGGTCTGCCTCACTTTAGAATTTTCTATGTCCTCCACCAGTGTTGCTAGCACACTGACCTAGCTTCTTCCTTCACTTCAAGGGGCTTATTAGCAAAGCTGAACTTCTACAATGTTGCTAGTTTTGTCACTGCATCATTCTACCTTGATAATTTTCTGTCTTTGTATACCATCTGTAAAAGTTATTTAAGCCCTAAACCATACTGTAACAATTCACTCTTAAGATAGTAATTGGTTATGCATTCATTTACAAAAAAAAAAAAAAAAGAATTTGAATACAAAAATAAAGGCCACGTAAAAAAGTCCTCTTAGCTTTAAGTTACTGCAATGCAGAATAAATCACATGTAATCATGCCAAAAATGGATTTTTAAAAATAAGTAAGGAAAAAAAAAAAAATCAATACAGACTAAGTAATATAGATCAAGCATACAAGATAAGACTTGGGGAAAAAAAATCATTCCACTTACTATAAAATTATGCAAATTTGAATATTTTCTCTATGTTTGCAGAAAATAAATATGCCCTAGGTGGACATCTAATGAAAATACATTTTCATTAATTTTGATGCAATTTTAATAGTGTCTTAAACTAAATTTCTTAATTTTTTTTTTTACCAAAATATTGGGTTTTATAAATATGAACCTAAGACCCCAAGACACCCTGTGTTCTCCCCTATGAGGACAGGCTAACAGAGATGGGGTTGCTTGGCATGGAGAAGAGATGGTTCTGGAAGACTTTATAGCAGCCTTATAATACTAAGAGGGCTGTAAGAAAGATGGAGAGGAACTACAGCAATAGGACAATAGGTAATGGTTCTAAACTGAAAGAAAGTAGACTTGTATTAGATGTGAGGAAGAAAATTCTTTGATGTAAGAGTGGTGAGACACTGGAACAGGTTGCTCAGAAATATTGTGGATGTCTCATCCATGGAAGCATTCAAGGCTAAATTGGATGGGACTTTGAATAATTTCATCTGGTGTAAACTGTCCCTATCCATGGCAAGTGCATTGGAACTAGATCTTTAACGTCCTTTCCAATCCAAACCATTGTTTGACTCTATCAAGAAAAAGTACATGTGACAGGCTAAAAATGTTCCCAAAGACAAGATACAGTATTTTTGTTGCAGTTAAGTTTGAACTGTATCAGATGAATAAAAATTAACTGTACTCCTCCACAAAGACCATCTCACGCAGGCTTCACTTTCTCTTTCCTTCAAGCAATTAAAGAGCAAATCTGCTTAAGATAAAACTTTAGTTAGGATGAATTAAACTTTAGACAGAACCTCCTAACCTCTGTTGATTAGCAGGGAAGTACAAAAAGTGCATGCTAAATCAATTAATTCTGCCTCTACTTCACAGAACAGGCTTTTTTTTTTTTTCCTTCAAGAACTACCTCCCAAGATATTTCAGTTCACAGAAATTTTTCAACAATTTTCAACACTTGTTTTGCAAGAGAGTCCAAGTGTTTTTAAGTTAAAGGACTCCCTTAAGTACTCTTCAATAGCTCTGTATCAGAGCTAATCTGAAAGACCTAAACAAACCTGATAGCAGGTACAGACAAAAGGGCTAAGAAACTGCAGCTCAGTTACAGCACAGGCAAACAAATAGGTGTAGTCATACATTCCTATTTGCATTTATTGCAACAACCACCAAAATAAAACAAAACACCAAGAGGCAATATATTGCCATTCTCTTTTGGTCTCAGTCAGTGTCTCTTCAGAGGATTCCTGCTGTCTCCTCCCTGCATGGCTTCTCAATGAGAAGCAACATAATTTCTCCTCCTGAAAGTCCTTTTCCTTCACAGAAGAAAGGAATGGCCAAATTAATTTTTATAGCAAAGAGTACTGTGATGGGTTAAGGAGTTACC
>WBNM01013250.1:646-22473 GCA_013399055.1 Ramphastos sulfuratus | reverse complement strand
TTGTAATGAGCTGGCTTGAACAGGCTGTTAAAAGGGTATATAATGCATGTTCATATTTCAATAAACGGAGAGTGGCATTGCTTGTACNGGGTATATAATGCATGTTCATATTTCAATAAACGGAGAGTGGCATTGCTTGTACCATATTGGTCTGTGTATGGCTCTGTCCGGATCTCCCATCAATTGGCTCCGTTCCAAGACCCCTCTGTACCAGGCCATACCAGGCACCAGGCTGTGCTTGCTTCATTATCCAACCTGGCTTTGAACACTTTCATGGAAGGGGCATTCACAACCTCCCTGGACAATCCATTCCAGAGTCTTGCCACCCTTGGAGTGAAGAATTTCTTCCTAAGATCCAATATAAACCTATTCTCCTTCAATTTAAATCCATTTTTCTTTGTCCTATCGGTAGATACTCTTGCAAAAAGTCCCTCCGCAGCCTTCCTGTAGGAATCCTTCAGGTATTGGAAGGCAGCGCTAAGATCCCTCATGGGTCTTCTCCAGGCTGAACAATCTCAGTTCCCTTAGCCTAACCTCATAGCAGAGATGCACTGGCCCCTGGATCATCTTTGTGGCCCTCAAAGGGGACTCCACAACCTCTCTGGACAGCCTGCTCCAGGGCTCCAGCACCTTCACAGCAATAAATTTTCTCCTCCTGTTCAGATGGAACCTCCTGGGTTCCAGTCTGTGATCATTGTCCAGTGTCCTCTCACTGGACACCACTGAAAAGAGTCTGGCCTCATCCTCTTGTCCCCTGGCCTTTAGCTTTTGATCAGCATTGAGGCTGCTGCTCAGAGTATGGAGGAACTCACTGCTCTCAGTCCCCTGGGGAACTTAGACTGGACATGAGGAAGAATTTTTTTTCTGAGCAAGAGTGGTCAGGCATTGGAATGTGCTGCCCAGGAAGGTGGTGGAGTTACCAACCCTGGATGTGTTTAAAGGTGGTTTGAATGTGGTGCTTGGAGCTACGGTTTAAGGTGGACCATGCAGAGTAGGGTTCCTGGTTGGACTTGGTGATCCTGAGTGGCTTTTTCAGCCTGAGTGTTTTGTGAGTCTGTGATTCCCTCAGGTCTAGTGCACACCACCATCTAGTGGCTCTGAACTGAACAGAGGACATGGCACCTAGCTGCAGGATCCTTTGGTTTGAGCTTTGAAGAGGAAAATCCCCCAAAATCAAATTTTCCAGGCACCTCCTCTAATTCTCTCAGAATTCCCTGTGAGTTTCCAAACTGTCTCGGACACCTTTTCTCACACAGAAGTGTCCTGCCAGCATGCAAGGGAATCGAGGCGGGGAGAAAAATACTCCCTAACCCCATTCTTCTCTCTTGGCACTGAAAGCCACTGGGACAATCTACAGAGGGAAGGATCATCTGTCTGTCATAAGCTGAACTGCAAACACATCTGAAATTAGCTCTAATATTGTGTGAGCTGTGTCATCAAGGAGAAAAAAAATTACTTTGTGCCTATCCCACAGGTATTCTTTTCCAAAACCATTTCTTTAGTGGTAGATCTTTTCTGCTAGAGCATCAGGCAGAATGTAAAAGCAGCATTAAATGTGGGATCTGGACATCAAGACACGAGGTAAATGGCAGCTGTTTTGCATTGAACAAAACCTGCATCCCTGAGCAGTCCTCTGCTACAAGAGGGATGTTGAGGTGCTGAAGCAATGTCCATAGAGGAGCAGAGAGGTTGGTGAAGGGTCTGTGAGGAGCAGCTGAGGGAACTGGGGCTGTTTGGTCTGGAGAAGAGGAGGCTGAGGGGAGACTTCATTGCTCTCTGGAACTACCTGAGGGGAGTCTGGGGTGAGGTGGGGGTTGGTCTCTTCTCCCTAGTAACAAGTTATAGGAGATGTGAGGAAATTACCTCAAGTTGCATCAGGGGACTTTTGGGCTTGATATTGGAAAAAAATGTCTTTCCTGTAGGAGTGGTCAGGTGTTGGAGCAGGCTGCCTGGGGAGGTGGTGGAGTCTCCATCCCTGAAGGTGTTCAAAAACTGTGTAGAGATGGTACCGTGAGACGTTATTTAGTGGGCATGGTGGTATTGGATTGATGGTTGGACCTGATGATCTTGGTGGTCTTTTCCAGCCTCAGCAATTCTATGATTTAAAGCATCTGATCTGTGTAGGTCCTGGAATTCTTTCATGATAGCCAGGCTTTGTAGAACAGCAGTAGATGTTTCCCCCTCTCGAGGATGTTCGGCCAAGTTTGGTCTTGAATTCAGCAATGCAAAAGTAACCCCCAAGAGCACACACTGAGCTGTACACGTGGGAGTCATGGGATAGGAGATGGGGACAAGAAAAAACTGCTAGAGTAGCTGTTACCTTTTTGTTTCTCCTTGCCAGTTCAGACTACGTTAGACACTTGGAATATCTGGCTGGGAGAGGGCCCGGAGGGTTGTTCCAGTGTTCAGTTAAGCATTCCATGAGATCCAGAAACAGGTGATATTCCCTTCCAACTCCTACTGTTCTATGATTCCCACATGTATTGGTACATTATCCCAGATTGTCCCAGTCTAGGGCCACAAGCTACCTGGGACTGGAGGACAGAAATGACTCTTACCCCTTTCCAGGAGTAAGAATGAGGATACTGAACACTGCTTGGAAGATTAAAGAGAAGTTCTATTTCCAAGAGTATATATACAAAAGGCAATCAGGTAGACTAAGTACCAAATCCACTAGGCCCAAACTGGCCTTCTAGAATCCTCCATCCCTTCCACCCTCAGTCAGCCTGAGGGTAGGCCAAAACTGCCCTCCTTGGTTGGGGCCGACAAGGCCTCAGCAGGCTGCATGAGGCAGCTCAGTGGCCATCCATCTGGAAGCCATCTCCCCCACAGACCATGAGAGAGGAACAGGTGCTGTTTCTGGAGAGAAGTGGAGGGAAGGAAGGCAGGGAAGAGAAGGGAAGGGGATCGGTCAGGCACTATTTTTTAAGCTATCATACAGGAAGACAGAATAGAATAACAATATTAGCATATCCTGGGACAAGCAGGTCCATCCCCCTGGGTTTTGTTAAGGGAGACCCAGGATCCCTCGAACTGCCACACAGATGATGAAAGTGGGCAGAGCTCTGAATGATAACTAGGGAGCAGAAAATAATCAAAGGTAAGCAAGGATGAGGAAAACAAAACTAAAGTGAAGATCAGATGGCTTCTGTCCTATCCATGTCGTACATATCAATCAGTTAAAGGCACTAGGCTGATCCTAATGCTTCCAACAAGCTCAGACCCTCTTCCAGAACAGAGTGAAGTCAACTAAGCTTATTCTGAGACATCCCATCCCTGGGGCAGGGATCCATCCAGAGGGNAGGCTAATTGGAATATTTTAATAGAGAAAATTATGTTATAGGCTGTGAAAAGGAAACAATGGTGATGTCTACTTCACTCATAGGCTTACTGAGATGGACAAAACTAAGAACATAAACATAGATGAGACAGTTGTATCTTGGGCTGTCCAGCAGCTTTTGGCTTTCTCCTCTCTGCCGAGTAACCTCACTAACCACTTTCCTTCTAACCCCCCATGGCCAATCCTCCAAGCTCACCTTGCATGTAAGGCAAAACTTGGGGTAAGGTATAGGGGTGGGGAGAAGGTGGAAGGGTGGTTGGGAGCCCCTCCTGGGGTCTCTGATTTCTGGGAGGGGAGTTGTGTTTCTGTATTACCTTTAACTTGTATATTTCTGTAACTATTCCTGTATGTAATGTATACCTCTGCTTGTATACTGTGCTAAGCTGTAACTTAGCTTCCAGACGGCTGAGTTCTAGTCTGGGTCATTTTACAAAGTGTGGGGGGGCAGGGAACTCCCAAACCATCACAGGTTGTGGCTGCTCCCTCCCTAGAGGTGTTCAGGCCCAGGCTGGATGAGGCCTTGAGTGACCTAGTAGGAGGTGTCCCTGTCTATGGTGGGGATTTGGAACTGGTTGAGCTTTGAGGTCCCTTCCAAACTAAACCATTCTATGATTCTATTTTATGGTTCTATATCTCTTAATGACTTTGCTCAAAGGAATGAAAAAAACTTGAAGCCAAAGCCCAGCAACTCCTCCCCTAGCAGTAGGCATGTATTTTGTTTGTTACCTACAGTTCTCTGCCTGTGGGCACAGGCTGCAGCTGGACAAACCGGACTTGCTTTCCATTAGTGACCAATACTCCCTATGGTGATAATGGGATCAAAGAACAGAAGCCAGCTTAAATCAGTCAGCTTTTCAGGAAGCAATTGGGAGAGAATATTCCTGTCAGGATCACATGTAGATTTGTGATGGCAGGGTGTTTTCCAGCAAAACCACTGCTCTGCTTTAGAACCATAGAATCACAGAAGGGTCTGAGTTGGGAGGGACCTTCAAAGCTCATTCTGCAGAATTCATGCCTAACATCCAATCTCAATCTGCTCTGCTCTAGTTTGAAGCCATTGCCCTCGTCCTGTCCCTGCAGCCTTTGCAAACAGTCTCTCTGCAGCCTTCTTGTAGCCCCCTTCAGGTACTGGCAGGCTGCTATTAGGTCTGCCCGGAGCCTTCTCTTCTCCAGGCTGAAGACCCCCAGCTCCCTCAGCCTGTCCTCATAGCAGAGCTGCTCCAACCCTCAATCATCTTTGTGGCGTCCTCTAGACCTGCTCCATCAGGTCCATCTTCTTCCTATATTGAGGGCTCCGGAGCTGGATGCAGCGCTCCATGTGAGATCTCAGCAGAGCAAAGTGGCAGAATCCCCTCTCTGGCTCTGCTGGCAGTGCGGCTTTGGATGCAGCCCAAGCTGCCATTGGCTTCTGTGCTGCAGTCTCACACTGCCTACTCTTGTCTAGCTTCTGGTCCATCAGCACCCCCAAGTCCTTTTCCACTGGGCTGCTTTCTGTCACCTCCTCCTCCAGCCTGTATTGACAATAAGGATTGTTCTGGCTCAGGTGCAGAACCCTGCACTTTCTTTTATTGAACCTCATGAGGTTCACATGTGCCACCTCTCCAGCCTGCTCAGGTCCCTCTGGATGCCACCCTGTCCCTCTAGTGTATTGACAGCACCACTCAGCTTTGTAATCTTTTTATTTCTTTTTACAGCTTCTCAGTAGAGACTCAAAAATGCTTTGAGCAGTGCCAGATATCCCACTGGTTCCTCATAAAATGCATAGTTTAAAGGAAGTGTTATTATGGTATTTTTAAACCATTTTTTCCCCTCCTCTCTCAAATGAATTTCGGTGCTTTTCAGCACTCTCAGAAGAGTTTAATCTGTGGTGGAGGTTGGGAAAAGAAGTTTAGTACCTAAAGCAGTTCCTGATAATAGTAGTGGCCCAAATCAGCAATTTTAACCTGTCTGAGGTGTAGGAAATTTTTACTAGAAGGTTTTGCTCAAAAGGAAAGTATCAGCTTTGTACATATAACAAAGAAGAATAGCTAAAAGAAAGTAAAGGAGTGATGGCTTCAAACTGGGAGGAGATGGATTTAAGGAAGACATTAGGAAAAAATTCTTCCCCATGAGGGTGGTGAGGCAGTGGAACAGGTTGCCCAGAGAAGTTTTGGAAGTATTAAAAGCCAGGTTGGATGGGCCCTTGAACAACCAGGTGTGGTAGGAGGTGTCCCTGCCCACGGCAGGGGGTTGGAACTAGATGATCTTCAAGGTCTTTGCAGGCCAATCCAGTGTGTAATATTGTGAATTCAGATTGCTAAGTGTATCTGTAGCTGCCAGCTGCCTTAAGAAGACAGATTTGCTCCAACCCCTTTTCCCAACCATCAATACTCTGTTGGGCTGGAGATCAGGAAGAAAGGGACAGGAACAGCCTCTGCTCACTTGTGCCCTGGCATAGGTTGAGAGGCAAGGGATGGAAACTGCAGCACAGGAAGTTGCACATCAAGATGAGGAAGAACTTCTTTGCGGTAAAGGTACCAGAGCAGTGGCACAGGCTGCCCAGAGAGGTGGTGGAGTCTCCTTCTCTGGAGCCTTTCCAGCTCTGTCTGGATGTGTTCCTGTGCCACCTGTGCTAGATCTTCTGGTCCTGCTCTGGCAGGGGGGTTGGAGTGGAAGCTCTCCAGAGGTCCCTTCCAACCCCTAACACCCTGTGATCCTGTGATTTTTAAAGAAAGAGGCACTTGGGAAGAAAATAGAGAACTTGAAGAATAAAAGGAATAGACAGAGTTACAGAGCTTGCATGTTTATCTTAGAGATGAACAATCTCAAATCTGAGAGATGATCAATAGAATCACAGATTCACAGAATGTCAGGGGCTGGAATGGACCTCCAAAGATCATCCAGTCCTACGCCCCTGCCAGAGCAGGACCACCTAGAGCAGGTGACACAGGAACACATCCAGGCAGGTCTTGACTATTTCCAGAGAGGGATAGTTGTAAAATATCTTCACTGCCAGGAAAACACCTTCCTTCTTCACCTCTTCAGTCCAGACAGGAGTTACTGGGCCTGGATGGAGTTCTGTGGTCCGTTAGGCAGGAGGGCCAGTTCCAGAGGATAAAGCCATATTTTTTTGACCAGAAAAATAATTTTAAGCTTTAAGTATCATAGAGAAAACTAATCATGCAAATCTGATTTGTCTATGTTCCAGCGAACCTTTCTACTGGGAAAATTGTCAGAGTGATGTAGTGCACAAGGAACATCTCCTTCTGCTGCTTCTTCAGTGTAAGTTACACTTGATAACACAGATTTGGGAGTGTGCGGCTGCAAGCTTGCCACCGCTTCTGTTTAAGCCCTGTGGAAACCTCTCTGTGCTGCTCATAAATAGTTAGATGGGGAGGAAAAAGCAGTGCTAATTTCATTCCTCAGGAGAGGGGGAGAGAGATGACTCATAAGGATAATCAAATAGAGAGAGATCAGCCAATATTAGCATCCTGAATAATAACACAGAGATTAACTAAAGCGATTTAAACACTTCAGCACACCCTGGTAAAAAAGGAAAATCGATTTTTCTGATTACAGTTATTGAAGCTAAGCCATTGCATAAGCACAGTTTACAGCATGAATGAGTGACTACAGCACAGGAATGAAAAACACCTTGGTACTTGAGCCAGGATGGTCAGATGCCCTTTTGTGGTAGAACGTGGAATTGTTTCAGTTGGAAAAACCCTCTAAGATCAAGCCCGACCATCAACCCAACACTAACATGGCCATTAAACCACGGCCCACAGTGCCATGGCCACAAGATTCTTGAACACCTGCAGGGATGAGGACTCTACCACCTCCCTGGGCAGCCTGATCTTTTCCAACTTCAATGATTCTATCATTTGTACGCATGTAAAGTAAATTCTACTTGTGTGCATTATTAAGTGCAAATACCACACCACAGTTGAAAGCACTGGGTGGATTTAAGCACTTCTTAAATATTTTGGGTTTTTTTGTTTTTTGTTTTTTTTTGGTCCCTAGTAATTGCACTAACTCTGTAGCTTATGTAAATGTGTCAGGAATTGATCTTCCTTGCAACAGACCCACAAAAATCATAGAATGGTAGAATTGGTTTTGTTAGAAATGACCTCTCGGATCATTTGAGTCCAACCATCAACCCGACCCCACCATGGCCATTAAACCATAGCCCACAGTGCCACATCCAACAGTTTTTGCACACCTCCAGGGATGGGGACTCCACCACCTCCCTGGGCAGCCTGTCCCAATATCTGACCACTCTTGCAGCAAAGCCATTTTTTTCCTGATCTCCAACCTAACCCTCCCCCTGGCATAGTTTCAGACTCTTTCCTCTGTGTTAGATAAAAAAAACTGCCCCTCATGCTCTCTCCACCCCCACTGGATGAGTTCATCTCCTTAGTGTTCATCCACTTGAAAAGCAAAGCATTTTGAATTTCAGCATTATCTTCTTTGCTTTTGGCCCCGTGTGAGCCAACCAACACATGTAAATAAGGAAGATTTTGCAAAAAAGCATCCACAAATACAGTGGCAGCAAAAATGATTTATCTGTAGGCAGGGCAATGGGGGCATAATTACCAAGCAGCCACCAAAGACTAAATGTAGGTTGAATCTAGCAGCTGATTTTTAGTTGCCAAGCCTGTGAGAATCTTGCCAATTTTACTTTGATTTGCACTCCCAATGAATACCACAAAATATCCCTAAAAATCCTAGCATTTGGGCAGCTAAAGCAAATCATCAAGAGCTTGTTTGATGTAATGCGTTAAAGGAATAGGAATCATCCAGATATAAAGCAGATATTTAGTTGCTCTAGTGCCCAGCTCATCACATCACTTGGGCTTGCTATGTGTGGATTAACCTTTTTCCTGACATGTAGCAATAGGTTGGCCCAGTCCTCACCAACTAATGACAGCACAAGGGACCTCCATGCAGGGGACACTTTTGCATAAGTTATTGGTATTTAATTTGGGGAAAAGGAGTAAATCAGAAGAGTGGAATCCTGGTTTGGGTTGGAGGAGACCTTTCAAAGTCATGTAGTCCAACCTCCCTGCAGTCAGCAGGGACATCTACAACTGCAGCAGGTTGCTCAGATCCCCAAACAACCTCACTGGGAATGGTTCCAGGGATGGGGCTTCTACCACCACTCTGGGGAACCTGGGACAGTGTTTCTGCACCCTCAGTGTCAAATATTTCACCCTTCTCTCCAATCTGAATCTCCCTCTTCTAGTTCAAAGCATCAGCCCTTGTTCTGTCACAACAGGGCCTGCTTAAAAACTCTGTTCCCATCTTTTTTATAGACCTCCTTCAGTTACTGAAAGACCACCAGAAGGTGTCCCTGGAGCCTTCTCTTCTCCAGGCTGAACAACCCCAACTCTGTCAGCCTGGCCTCACAGCAGAAGGGTTCAGCCCTCTAATGAGTCATTTCATCTTTCTTCAGCTTCTGTAACAATGAGGATAACTCTGGCCATTCCTAAACACCTCAGGAGTGAAGAGTGCTGTGAAGGTTCATCAGCCTCCATGGGTTCTCTGTCTTGAGCCAGGCAAAGAGAGGCAGAATAGCAGGTCTTTTTTTCCCTCGGGACTGCTTCTTGTCGAGAGATCCTGGACAGAGCCACACACAGATCACTATGATCCAAGCAATGCCAATTTATCAAATACAAACATGCATTTATATATGCTTCCAACAGACTGTTCAGGCCAGCCAATTACAAAGCAATTGGTCCAAATCATTAAGGGACAAGATGTTGCCCCAAACAACTGGCCCAAATCGCCCAGATACAAACTCTCATGGAATTCTCTAACTGGTCTAATTCATTTAAGGCGCGAGCTGTTCAGAACGCCGCTTTGCTCTTGGTGGTCTTCTTGCTTTCCTTTGAGCTTCCTGCTGAACTGTTTTCCTCATTCCTCTGGGGGCCGCTTTGCAGGTGGTGTCCTTGGCCATTCAGATAAGCATTCCAAGCAGGCTGAGAAACCTCAGCCCACAATTTAGCAGCCAGCACAGCCCGGATTGCTCACACATCCAGACAATTCAGAATATTTCCCTACAAGGCAGGATGGTTTTGATTGTATTTTCCTGCTGCCTACCTCTCTTTTCTCACAGATTCACAGATCGTGTCAGATCGGAAGGGTCCCTCAAAGGTCATCTTGTCCAAGACCTGTGCAGCCAGCGGGGACGTTTCCAGCTAGAGCAGGCTGTCTATGGCCGTATCAAGTCTGATCTTGAATGTCTTCAGCAATGGAGCCTCAACCACATCCTTGGGCAACCTGTTCCCAGTGTTCTACCACTCTCATTGTGCAGAACTTCCTCCTAATGTCCAAGCCAACTCTACCCTGCTCCAGTTTCAAACCATTGCCCTTCATTCTATCATTACAAGCCTTTCTAAAAAGTCCTTTCCCAGACTTCCTGTAGATTCCCTTCAGATATTGAAATGCAGGCCTAAGGTATCCCCAAATCCTTCTCTTCTCCAGGTTGAAAAACCCCCAACTCTCTCCACCTGTCTTTATAGGTTCCCCAACTCATTATCTTTGGTCTTGACTCAAATTCTGCAACATCAGTGAAAGTTAAGATCTTTTCTGCTTTCTGGAACTTTATTGCCAAATTAATATAGCCTTGTGATGTCTTAGTAGAACTCGGACTGTTCCCTCATGTTTTTCAAGAGGGCTGAGTTTTCTATTCACTGCAATGAGTGATGAAGAGCAGGAGTCTCTGCATCTAAAACTATGTATAAAAAGAACTGATTGACTGGTCCAGAGAACTTTGGGAACAAGATGATTTTGTTAGTTTTAGCATCATTCTCTTTTGTCGTTCTGGTTGTTGTTTGCCTGATTACACATCCAAGAGCAGGGATAACCCTGCCTTGTCAGGAGTTTAATTATGTTCTTATCCAGACTTGGTTTTGAAGCTTAGTGGAGCAAAGCAGTGTGGGCAGGGCAGCTGTCACCATTCTCTAGCTGCAACTCCAAATGCAGTCCTCCTGATCCCCATTGTAATGCAATTAATCTTCTGCTTTGCACTAATGGATGAACAAGCATATTTACTGCAGCAGAAAATCCCAATTATTTTCTGAACAGATGCAGAAAGGGAATTTAAATTAATGGTGAGTGACAAATGTGATAAATGCAGATAGAATCATTAAATACCAACACTCTGCAGCCCAGGCACTTTTTCAGTCCTTATAGCTTCTACACCTCCATGGGATCCTTCTTCCCCTCCTAAGGAAGCTAACTCATGAAGAGGTGTTTCTTGCACCACAGAACTCCCCCTGAGGACGCTCCTGAGTTGTGTTGCACTTGCAAAGGTTGCAGTCCCTGTTTCTGCAATACGGTGTTCAGAGTATTCCTTTCATCCCAGCTTCATTGGTTTATATTCTTTCAGAGACCCGTGGGGGAGATCTTCATCCTCTTCTCACTGAGCTATCTTAATACCTTCTATTTCTTTTTGCCTTGTTTCCAACTTTCATTCAGTCTAAGGCAGCCTTTGAGATATCCGTGACTACAGAGCTTCACTTTGTTTTTAGGGTACTCTTCCCCAGTATGCATTAATTTTTTTCTTCTCTCTCTGCTTGTGTTCCTGATACTGCATTTCTTTGTCATTTTGTCGCTCCCCTTTTCTCCTGTCTTCTCTGTCTGGCCGCGTTACTGCTTCATCTTGCCCACTGCTATTGTCAGCTCCTGACAACACCTTTCTCCAGTGAACAATGGATTTGGAGATCACTATAATGATGCAGCAGGGACTCCAAAAGTTCTGCAAATTAGATTTGAAAAGTGATGTTAAAATGACCCCTCTCTTCCTCTCCAGACTGAGGGGACCATTAGGAGAAACTAGGAGAACTGAATGTTTACCACACCCTGGAAATCAAAGGGACAGGCAGCAGAACAAAAAGTGCAGGCAAACAGGAAGGAAAATCAGTGTACCAATAAAAAGAATAAAACAGCCCCCTGGGGTTTAATCAGCTGATATTTAATTGTCATAGAACCTTGTTAGAAGCATTGAGGCTGCTACCTGTTAGCAGTTAGGTCCTGCCCTTGGGTATGAAGGTTTAGCCACCAGTAAATTTTCATCATGTCCAACTTCTCATTACCCATGTAAATGTATAATTCTTTATTAATTCCATTTAAGCTCTTAACCTCCATTATATCCCCACGACAGCAAGTGCTACAGGTTAATTATGCAGCATGTTTAAAGAATTTCCTCTTCCAGCATCTTTCTATTTATCTCCTAATAATCCTTTCTTTATCACCCTAGTACAATTTATGTCATTTCCTAGAGACTGCCTTTCCTGGTCTCCAGCTGCTGATTTGCTGGTTTGCTTTTTCTTTCCTATTGAGCAGAAAGCTTTGACAGCTTGTCTTTTNTTTTTTTTTTTTTTTTTTTTTTTTTTTTTTTAATTATTACTATTTTAAATGAGGTAGCTCTAAAATAATTAAAATATGAGACCAGTGTCAACTCTTTTTAATTTGAGCCCAGGGTCACCAGACAAACACTTTCCAGTATTTCCTTTGATGAACAGAGCTGCCCTAACATGTTTTCATGCAATCAAATATAACAGACACTTTGTATAGAGGAATCACTGAAGCACAGAGTGGTAGGGGTTGGAAGGGACCTCTGGAGATCATTGAGACCAACCCCCTTGTCTAGGCAGGTTCACCTGAAGAAGATACTACAGGAACATGTCCAGGCAGGTTTTGAATGACTTCAGAGATGGAGATGCCAGCTCCTCTTTGGGCAGCCTGCTCCAGGGCTCCATCACCCTTATAGTTCTGCTCATATTTGTCCTGCTCATATTTGTTCCTATTTTATCACTGGAAGAAGACTGGCTCCCTCCTCCTGCCACCCATACTTTAAGTATTGATCATCATTGATTAAATCCCCATATCAGTCTGCTCTTTTCCAGACTAACAANAGGTAGCTCTAAAATAATTAAAATATGAGACCAGTGTCAACTCTTTTTAATTTGAGCCCAGGGTCACCAGACAAACACTTTCCAGTATTTCCTTTGATGAACAGAGCTGCCCTAACATGTTTTCATGCAATCAAATATAACAGACACTTTGTATAGAGGAATCACTGAAGCACAGAGTGGTAGGGGTTGGAAGGGACCTCTGGAGATCATTGAGACCAACCCCCTTGTCTAGGCAGGTTCACCTGAAGAAGATACTACAGGAACATGTCCAGGCAGGTTTTGAATGACTTCAGAGATGGAGATGCCAGCTCCTCTTTGGGCAGCCTGCTCCAGGGCTCCATCACCCTTATAGTTCTGCTCATATTTGTCCTGCTCATATTTGTTCCTATTTTATCACTGGAAGAAGACTGGCTCCCTCCTCCTGCCACCCATACTTTAAGTATTGATCATCATTGATTAAATCCCCATATCAGTCTGCTCTTTTCCAGACTAACAAGCCCCAATTCTCTCAGTCTTTCCACCTAAGAGATGTTCCAGTTCCTGAATCATCTCTGTAGCCCTTTGCTGTACCCTCTCCAGCAAGTTCCTGCCCTTCTTGAACTGGGAAGCCCAGAATTGGAGTCTGTACTCTAGCTGTGGCCTCACTAGGGCAGAGTAGAGGGTGAGGAGAACCTCCCTTAATCTGCTGGACATACTCTTAATACAACCCAGGACTGCATGGCCCTTTTTAGCCACGAGGGCACACTGCTGGCTTACGGTGACCTTCTCCACCAGCACTCCCAGGTCCTTTTCTACAGAGCTGCTTCCCAGCAGATCACCTCTCACCTGTACTGCTGCAAGGGGGGATTCCTTCCTGGCGTGGGACCCTACTCTTGNAAGAAGATACTACAGGAACATGTCCAGGCAGGTTTTGAATGACTTCAGAGATGGAGATGCCAGCTCCTCTTTGGGCAGCCTGCTCCAGGGCTCCATCACCCTTATAGTTCTGCTCATATTTGTCCTGCTCATATTTGTTCCTATTTTATCACTGGAAGAAGACTGGCTCCCTCCTCCTGCCACCCATACTTTAAGTATTGATCATCATTGATTAAATCCCCATATCAGTCTGCTCTTTTCCAGACTAACAAGCCCCAATTCTCTCAGTCTTTCCACCTAAGAGATGTTCCAGTTCCTGAATCATCTCTGTAGCCCTTTGCTGTACCCTCTCCAGCAAGTTCCTGCCCTTCTTGAACTGGGAAGCCCAGAATTGGAGTCTGTACTCTAGCTGTGGCCTCACTAGGGCAGAGTAGAGGGTGAGGAGAACCTCCCTTAATCTGCTGGACATACTCTTAATACAACCCAGGACTGCATGGCCCTTTTTAGCCACGAGGGCACACTGCTGGCTTACGGTGACCTTCTCCACCAGCACTCCCAGGTCCTTTTCTACAGAGCTGCTTCCCAGCAGATCACCTCTCACCTGTACTGCTGCAAGGGGGGATTCCTTCCTGGCGTGGGACCCTACTCTTGCCCTTGTTGAACTTCATGATGTTGCTTCCAACCAGCTCTTCAGCCTGGCCAATATTTGATATATTCAGTGTATTGGAAATATATTTTCCAGATATGAAAAGTCAATGTTGCCAAAGTGTGATTATCTTGGCAGTCTTCTGTTTCCTTATTCCCATCCAGACAAGCCTATGAAAGGAAACATTCTGACATATTAATGTCAGCCGCAGGGACAAGAGGAGATCATCTCCCTGTGCTCAGATCTGGGGAGGCCACACCTCGAGTGCTGTGTTCACCTCTGGGCCCTTCACTGCAGGAAGGGCACTGAGGGGCTGGAGCCCATCCAGAGCAGGGCAGTGAGGCTGGAGAAAGGCTTGGAGCAGCTGGGCTGTGTGTGAGGAGGGGCTGAGGGAGCTGGGGGTGTGCAGGCTGGAGAAGAGGAGGTTGAGGGAGACCTCCTTGCTCTCTACAGCTGCCTGCAGGGAGTTTGGAGTGAGGAGGGGGCAGCCTCTGCTCCTTGGTGGTAAGGGACAGGAGCAGAGGAAATGGTTCTAAGCTGCCCCAGGGGAGGTTCAGGCTGGATGCTAGGAAATATTTCTGCACTGGAAGGGTTCTCAGACACTGGAATGGTCTGCCCAGGGCAGTGCTGCAGTCCCCATCCCTGGAGGTGATCAAGCAACCTGTGGAGCTGACTCTTAGGGGCAAGGGTTAGTGTTGGCTGTTCAGTGCTGGGTGGAAGATTGGACTGGATGAGCTTGGAGGTCTCTTCCAACAGGATGATTCTGTGATTCTATGTATGTATAATCCAGTTGTTTTCTCTCTGGGTAATCTGTCTTAAATTACTGATTGCAATAAATGCTGCTTGCAGTGGGATAAAAACTGCAGCCTGAAAGAAATGTGTCACAATAAAGTTTATTTTTGTTTTACTTTCATTAATACAAACTGTAAAATGAAAGGTCACTTAAATATTAAACAAAGAAAAAATAAGCAAAAAGAGAGAGAGAGAGAAATATCCTGATACCCTGCTCCAAAAAGATGAGAATGAAGCAACCTTCCTTATGAAGAAGCCTTTTTAACTTTCACTTAAGAAAATTCCAGTCAAATTGACATATTTATGTGAATGGTTTCCCTTTCATAGCAAAAACCTCTTTTCTAGAAGAAAAAAAGAAAGAAAACAATTTCACCCATTCTAATAAAGGGTTTGTGTTTGAGGCTTGGATAGAAAATTCAATAATTCATGAGGTAAAATAAGATTCAGTTAATTCTAGCTTAGTGGTTATGCCCTTCAGATCTAAGGGGAGGAAAGTTGTTCAGTCACAAAGTCAGAAGACAATTCAAAGGTACTCCAGCAAGTATCTGTATATAGAATCATATTATGGTTTGTGATGGAAGGAACCTGCAAAGCTCATCCCGTCCAATGCCCTTGCACTCAGCAGGGACATCCTCCACTAGAGCAGGTTGCTCAGAGCCTTGTCCAGCCTCACCTTGAATATCTCCAGGGATGGGGACTCAACCACCTCCCTGGGCAACCTGTTGCAGTGTTCCAGCACCCTCCTGGTGCAGAACTTGTTCCTCACATCCAATCTCAATCTACTCTGCTCTAGTTTGAAGCCATTGCCCTCGTCCTGTCCCTGTAGCCTTTGCCAACAGTCTCTCTGCAGCCTCCTTGTAGCCCCCTTCAGGTCCTGACAGGCTGCTCTTAGGTCTCCCCAGAGCCTTCTCTTCTCCAGGCTGCATCCTTCCAGCTCCCTCAGCCTGTCCTTGTAGCAGAGTTGTTCCAACTCCTAATCATTTTTCTTGGTCCTCTTTGTATGAATAGCTGCTTTGTATAGGCTTATTTGCTGAGCAGAAATATACTTTAAGGCTTCTCTCAACTACACTGGGACCAGTTACTGCATTCCAACTTGAACACCAAAGGCTACCATAAACTTGAGCTGTCAGAACAATCTCATTTCAGATGATGGGTTTTGTGCAGGTCTCAGGCTGTGCTACATAACACCCTGTAAGCAGGACATAAAAGAGGAAATGTAAAGTATTTATGACATTTATGTGACTATAAGTGAAGATTTGCCATTACCCATCATGGATCCACCAGGAGTGAGGGACAGCTGTGGATTGTGCTGGGCATTTGGGTATCCACAGCTGGAGTTGTTGGTCCTGATTAGGGCATGCAATGCTTTTTTCTTGCCTAAGTACCTGAACTTTTTATCTGGGAGAAGAGGAGGGACTTAACAGTGCCAGCGTGGAGTTTGGACTTGGTGATGCCACAGGACATCTTTGGGAGACCAGAAGGATGGGCTAGTGCAAAAGGTGCATTGATGGAGATGTTTGGAAAAGACCTTTAAGATCATTGAGTCCAACCATTGACCCTGCACTGCCACACCCACCACTAAACCATGTCTCTCAGCACCACATTTGCACAACTTTTAAATCCCTTCAGAAGTGGGAACTCCACCACTGCCCTGAGCAGCCTGATCCAGGGTTTGACAGCCCTTTCAGAGAAGAATTTTTTCCTGATGCCCACCTTAAACCTCCCCTGGCACAACTTGAGCTTGTTTCCTCTTGTCCTCTTGTGCTCTAGACTCCTCACCGCCTTTGTTGCCCTTCTCTGGACATACTCCAGCACCTGACTGTCCTCAGAGTAAGGGCCCCCAAACTGGTATTGAAGGCATGGCCTCACCAGTGCTGCGTACAGGGCAGCACCACTGGCCACACTATTGCTAGGCCAGGCCAGGCCAGCATGCTGGTGGCCTTCTTGGCCACCTGGGCACACATTAGGTCACGTTCAGACAGCTGCCAACCAACACCTCCAGGTCCTTTTCCTAAGGGCACATTTCCAACCACTCCACCCCAAGCCTGGAATGTTGCAGGTGGTCGTTGTGTCCTACCTGCAGGAGCTGGCACTTGGCCTTCATTCCACTGGCCTTAGTCCATTGTTCCAGCATGTCCAGATCCCTCCCTGCCCAGATACAGCCAAAGACCAGACTGTTCTACTCAAGCAGCTCATGGGTTACTTTATAGGCCTCAGGATAGCCAGTACAGGAAGAACACTTGTTCAGGGATATTTTTGATGGTGGCCTTGCCTCAAGCAATTTTTAAATGCTCTCTGGGGAATCAGAAGTAGTGCAGACAGTCCAACCTATCAGCTGAGATGTTATGTCTGGCTGGCCAGATGACCACTAGTTTCCAGGGCTCCCCATGTCTGTCATTTGCTAACAACTCTGAATGTGTAGTAGAGCAGAATTTCAGAACCAAAGACCCTGCTGAAAGAAAGATGCTGCAATATATTTAGTGTCTTGCTCACAGACGGGTGCTAGAACCTTTATCTGTCCAACATTAGCCTTAATTGTCCTTTGTATTCATATGCCCTATGATGAAAGCAAAGAAGTCATTCATGGAATTAATTAAAAAAAAAAAAAAGACAGCACTTGACAAGCAAAATCTGTAGTTTATTAATAATTAAAAATGATTTCCATGTTCTGTTACTGATGGAATATTTAATCATCGGTTCAGTCAATAGCAATGTCTCATTTATTATTCATTGAAGATAAATAGTGTGGAGTGCTCCTGGATTGAAATGTGTTACACCCAGATTGCCAAGAGCACCCAGAGTTGATTTATTATTTAGGAATCGATTAGATTTCCCTAGGGAATTTAATGGCTTAAATAACCCTCTGGCATTTGGGAAAGTTAACAATGAGCTTTCATTTAAATATCGGGGATGTGAAAGGAAGGGGTTAGGGAGGGGAAAAAAACAAACAAACAAAGCAAAAAGAAGCTCTCAGGCTTCAGTTTAACAATGAAATGGAGATAATTTTGGAGGGAAACACTTTACTAGTACCGGGCCTGCCTCACACATCCACTGTGTATCTATTTTTAACGTGGAGGAACAAGCTGTGCTGTCACTGTAATCTTGCCATGGGTCTGAGGAGTCAGCAGGACTCCTCCCTCCATCCCCTCATTTATTGCCTCCTTCACATTGGATTCCCTGACTTTGTCGAAGGGACTGGTGTGTGATTGAAGGTGGCTGTGCTGTACCTCTTCTTATTCATCTCTATCCTGAATAAAGGCAAAGAGCAGGGAGGGACAGATTCATGTCTTCACATCCTGTCAGTGGTAAGTTACCACCTGAGGAGAATAAGGAGATGAGGTACTCCTTTCTTCTCTGCAAGTGGACAGTAAGCCTAGCAGCAAAAGGTCTGCCACCTTGCTCACTAAAAAGCTTTCTAACTTGACTGATAATCTCTAGCTACTAGGTGAAGCCATTTTTTAAATGGCAAAGCCTTTCATTTTTGTAGCTCCTTAATTGCAGGGGCAAAGCTGGAGTCTGCAGTCCAGGCCAGAGAAGTGAATTCACTAGAAGAGACTGAGAAGAGAAAGAGAGAACAAGGAAACAACTCTGGTACCTGCTGCTTATAGCTTCAGAGCAGAGAGCTCTGCCTACAGGGTGTTATGCAAAAGTATTGGCAAAAAGACAAAGTTCAGTTTGTTAGCTGGTAATGAAACAAAGCATTCACTCAGCATCATAGAATGGGTTGGGTTGGAAGGGACCTTAAAGATCAGTTATCTCCAAATCCCTGCCGTGGGCAGGGACACCTTCCACCAGCCCAGCTTGCTCAGGGCCTCATCCAGCCTGGCTTTGAACACTTCCAAGGAGAGGGCAACCACAACCTCCCTGGGCAACCAGTTTCCACCCTCATTGGAAAAAACTTCTCCCTAAGCTCCAGTCTAAGTCTCCCTCTTTCAGCTTCTAATCGGTTTCCCTTCATCCTATCACTACAAGCCCTTGTAAAAAGTCCCTCTCCAGCTTTCTTGTGGGTCCCCTTCACGTATGAAGAGGACAGTCAGAAAGGTTTTAGAGTAATCACTGAAAAAGCAGCCTTGTTTGTGCAATAAAGCAAGGTTACACCTCGAATATTTGGTTCCGTTTTGGGCTCCTCACTCCAAGAAGGATACTGAGGTGCTGGCGGAGATCCAAAGAAGAAAGCTGGTGAAGGGTCTGGAGAACAGGACTGGTGTTTAGTCTGGAGAAGAGGAGGCTGATGGGACACCTCACTGCTCGTTACAGCTCCCTGAAAGGAAGTTCAAGTGCTGTGAGGGTTGGGCTCTTCTCCCTGGTATCAGGTGATAGAAGGAGAAGAAAGGGCCTCATGCCATGCCATGGGAGGTTGATGTTGGAGATGAGGAAAAAATTGTTGGTTGCAAGAGTGGTCAGGGGTTGGAACAGGCTGTCCAGAGAGGTGGTGGAGTCCCCATCCCTGGAGGTGTTCAAGAAAGGCATAGGTATGGCACTGCGAGACATGGTTTGATGGCCATGGTGATGCTGGGTTGACAGCTGATGGCAGTGCTGAGTGAACAGTTGGACTTGATGGCCCTTAAGGTTTTTTCCCAATCTAAACTGTTCTGTGACTTTAAGGCATCACCTGTGCCCAGTGCAGAGGCAGTTGTAGCAGAGCAGCCCAGGGGCTAGCAGGACTGATGGAGGCTTGCCCTGTTATGGACTCGTTGGAAAAGGGAGATGTGAGAAGTAAGGTTTCTTTCAGGAAGAAGTGTAGCCTTCAGCTGCATCCTAACAAAGCAGACAATTAACGGCAAATGCCCTGTGAAGGGAAGGAGCAACACCTTCTCATCTGTCATCTGAGAGACAAGTGGAAAGAACTCCTGCTCTCTAGGTGTCCACAAAGGCTTGTCACAGTCTTTACCTCAGCAACATTTCCTCATTAAAAGTGAAAGGTAGAGACAGAGTGTAAATATCACCACTGTGCTGTGGCTCTGCCTGCTCCTGCCTTTGTTGAATCACAGCTCTGCTCATCTTTAAATCCAGATCCCTGGAAAAACAAAACTCCTTGGGCTGAGAAATGCTGCTGGGTGTTGCTGGGAGACAGCGTGGGACCGAAGAGGGCAAGCTGAAATCTGAGAAGCTGGAGGATGGTAGTGGTGGTCTGGGGAGTTCCTCCATGAAGATGGATTTGTTCATTGTTCCAAGTGTGAAATGTCTGTCAGTGTAGTTCTAAGCACATTGTAATTAAGATCACTTTATATGTGCCAATCTCTATAATTAATTCCTTATTGTTATTATTATAGAAACCAGAAGAAACTGAAGAGATTACAATATAATTAACACAGGTAATCACATCAGAAAGACACTCCTGAATCCTTCAGAATGAAAACTTGGGTTTAGGTAAAGATTTTATGAATATCTAAAGGGTGAAGGGCAAGAGGATGGGGCCAGACTCCTTCCAGTGGTGCCCAGTGACAGGCAATGGGCACAAACTGGAACCCATGAGATTCCAGCTAAAAGTAAGGAGAAACTTCTTTGTTGTGAGGGTGCTGGAGCTCTGGAGCAGAATGCCCAGAGAGATTGTGAAGTCTTTTTGCCTGGAGAGATTCCAAACCCCCCTGGCCCTTGTCCTTCTGGGCAAGCTGTTGTGGGTGCCCTGCTATAGCCCTGGAGCTCCCATCATGCTGGCATTCTGGAATTTTTAACTGTCTTGTAATTTCTAATGGTGTTAACTCCTTAATGACAGAATGATGCCTGTGTTGCAAAGCCACCTCATGTGTTCCCAGTGTGCTGTTGCTGTGACCTAGCAGAAGTAAAAAGTCATTATGAGGGCAGAACTATGACAGTTTCAAGTCTAGCTTTTAAGTAGCCTTTAGAGCAGAAGAAGTAGCAGCTAGGAAGAAAGCAAACAACAAATTTCAGGTAAATAAACTTTTGGAAAGGTGGCTTGCATGCCACAGATAACTCTGGTTGCTTGAAAGCTTTGCATTTACAGGCACCCATCTTAAAAATTACTCACATCAAGAGAAACATACAGAAATTACTTTTCTGGGTCTATTTATGACAAACTTTGTGGATCAGAATCACTGAAAGAGTTAAAGAGATTTTCAGTGGAACCCAGAGCTGGTGTAGGCCGTGGAACTTAGTGGAAGTGTTTTATAGGTTAGAGCTGGAAAAGGGGTTTGTTTTCATATGGTTTTAAAGTGAAATCTGCTTTCTATCAGATCCCTAGCAAGAAGGCAGAGCTTTAGGGCTCTGTGTTGTTTTGCCGGTAGATATGTTGTGAGGAGTGTAATTTTGTTAAAAGCAACAACAAAAGGATTAAAAATGGGTTTTGCCCATTCTAAGAAACACACAAATAAAGAGATGAAGACACCTCTGAGGTGTTTAGATGCTCGGTTTGTGGGTACAGCAGAACCAAAGCCATGATTTAGAGTTGCACCTCAAAGACAGTCAGAATACAAGGTGGGGCTGGTTTAGTACCACCTCAGACATCTGCTGTGACCCCAGCTCTGTAAACTGGTAGTTCTGGGTACAGTGCTTACTCCTTACTGCTCCTACTGGAGTCATAGGGTGGTAGGAGTTGGAAGGGACCTCATCGAGTCCAACCCCCCTGCTGGAGCAGGATCACCCAGAGGATCACAGGATCACAGGATCACAGGATGTTAGGGATCGGAAGGGACCCAAAGAGATCATCGAGTCCAACCCCCCGCCAGAGCAGGACCACACAATGTAGCTCAGGTCACACAGGAACACATCCAGACAGGCCTTGAGAGGCTCCAGAGAAGGAGACTCCACAGCCTCTCTGGGCAGCCTGTGCCACTGCTCTGGCACCCTTACAGTAAAGAAGTTCCCCCTTGTATTGAGCTGGAACCTCCTGTGCTGCAGCTTCCATCCATTGCTCCTTGTCCTATCCCAGGGAGCAAGTGAGCAGAGCCTGTCCCCCACCTCCTGACCCCCAGCCCTCAGATATTTGTAAACATTTATTAAACCCCTTCTCCAAACTAAAAAGCCCCAGGTCTCTCAGTCTTTCCTCATCAAGCAGTGTCCCAGTCCCCTAATCATCCTCATCATTACATAGCAAAGCATCAAACAAGTATGGTCTGCAGATAGAGAGGGGTGATTCTGCCTCTCTGCTCTGCTGAGACCTCACCTATACTGTGTCCAGCTCTGGTACCCCCAAAACAAGAAGGACATGGACCTGCTGGAGAGGGCCCAGTGAGAGTCACAAAGATGGTTAGAGGACTGGAGCACCTCTCCTACAAGGACAGGCTGAGAGAGTTGGCATTGCTCAGCCTACAGAAGGGAAGGCTCTGGGGAGATT
>WBNM01013249.1:40255-60252 GCA_013399055.1 Ramphastos sulfuratus | reverse complement strand
TGGGATTGTTTAGCCTGGTGAAGAGGAGGCTCAGGGGAGACCTTCTTGCTGTCTACAACTACCTGAAGGGTGGTTGTGGCCAGCAGGAGGTTGCTTTCTTCTCTCAGGCAACCAGCACCAGAACAAGAGGACACAGTCTCAAGCTGTGCCAGGGGAGGTTTAGGCTGGAGGTGAGGAGAAAGTTCTTCACTGAGAGAGTCATTCCCCACTGGAATGGGCTGCCCAGGGAGGTGGTGGAGTCACCGTCCCTGGAGGTGTTCAAGGCAGGTTTGGACGTGGCACTTGGTGCCATGGTCTAGTCTGGAGGTCTGTGGTAATGGGTTGGACTTGATGATCTTTGAGGTCTCTTCCAACCTTGGTGATACTGTGACACTGTGATACTGTGATCTTTGGGCAAGCCAGGACATGGCTATGCCTATTTTGGCCTGCTTAAGCCTGCCACAACACGATCCGGCACCTTCTCCTTCCCTCAGGAATGACATCTTTTCATTCCCTTCATGCTGCCCAAGGGCAGGGCTTGCCTTCAGCCAGGTCTTTTATGAACTACTGAGACTTTTTCTACCTCCTGTTTCAGGATGTCCAGCAGAGAGGCCTTGGGTTGCAGTGTTCCTGAGAAAACTTGGCAACAAGACTCTCACTTGCTCGTCCAAATTACACTGATTTTTGGCTTGTATTTCATTTAAGGAGCTTCTCCACAGTGTCCATCAGCTGGTCTCATGCCTGTTTCTAACACTGAAATCAGAGCCTTGGAGTAGCTGATGTCGACATCCCACTAGGCAATGACAGTGAGTGTGTCAGTGCTTGCTCAGATCTGAGGACATGCAATACAGAGAATCAGAGTAATTCAGGTGGGAAGAGACCTCTGGAGGTTGGTAGTCCAAAATCCTACTCAAAGCAGGGCCACCTGTGATATCAAATTGCATTATTCACAGTTTTCCAAGGATAAGGATGCACAACCTCTTTAGATAACCTGTTCCTGTTCTTAGCTGTCCTTATGGTGAGAAAGATTTTCCTCATATCCAGTCTGAACCTCTCTTTTATCCAGTTTATATCTGTTGTCTCCCAGTTTCCCACCAATCACTTCATCACAGGTCTCAGGGGAGCTGCTGTCAGGTTCCCCTGCAGTATTCTGTTCTCCAGACTGAGCAAGCTCAGTCCATTCAGCTTCTCCCTCTTCCTTCCTGGGGCAAGTTCTCCAGTCCTCTGACCATGCTGCTGTTCATCCATTGACCTCACTCTGGTTTAAGTGTGTCTTTCTTGTATTGAGCCCCAAACTGGACACAGTGTTCTAGATGAGGTTTAACAAGGGATGGGTAGAGCAGGATATAATCAATTCTCTTCATTAATTAGCTATGGTTCTGCTAATACAGCCTTCTTTGCTGCCACAGAACACTGCTGGCTCCTGTTCAGCTTGCTGTCTACCAAGACCCTCAGGCCCTTTGCAGCAGAGCAGGACTGACCCAGCCAGTCCTCAGCAAAGGATCCTTCCTTCCCCGGTGCAGGATTTTGCATTTGTCTTTGCTGGAATTCAAAAGGTTCCTCTCAGTCCCTTCCTCCAGGTTGTTTGGGTCACTCTGAACAGTGGCTCTGCCCCTGAGTATCCACTGAACCCTTCCCAGCTCAGTGTCATCCGCAGACCTGAGTGCACTGTCACCTCCTCCAGGCCATCAACAAAGATGCTCAACAGGACAGGTCCTAGTGTAGCTCCCTTCACTGCTCTGCTTGTTGCCAGGCTGTACACCCACCCAGACCACAACATCCCCAAGTGGAAATGAAGATGTTGTCAGAGCTGGTGCTGAAAGCCTTGCTGAAGGCCAGGTGAATCACACTGCTCCTTGGGGATCCATGCTGAGGGCTCTCTTTCTTCAACATGCTCTTGCTCACATGCAACCTCCCAAGGCAGGAAACCCAAAGGCTGAGAGTTTGGCATTTGTGTTGCAGGACCGGTTAGAGAAAACCTCTGGGCAAGGTGGCACGAAAGTAGGAGCCTGAAAGAGGTCAGCCTGAGTGACCTCCACAGCAGCCTGCAGTGTAGATCACAGGGAAAGGTGTCTTGGAGAACAAGAGAACAGGGGGACACGTGGCTTATGCCTGCTGCATAAGGAGTTCTCACAAATAAAGTTTCCCTGCTCTACAGCTTCTAAGTGCTCAGTGAATTGAGAGTCCTTCACTACTGCAAAGAAACCTGGAGAGGATGGCACAAATGGACTAAAGACTGGTGGGCAAATGGAGTGAGGGTATGTGGAAAAGCCTGAGAGAAGTCCATAAAGCAAAAAGCCCTCTCATCTCTTTCCTTTGGACTGAGGGACACCATCTCTGCTGCCATGCCAACGTTCTGAGCCAGCTCTTTGCAAAGGACTTTGTGTCCTCTGTTTCTTCCCACTACTCAGCTGTCTATCTGGATCCTTTCTGCCCACCATCTTTCTCTGGATCATTAGCTGTTTGGCTTCCCAGCCCTGTGATAGTTCCTAGCCAGAAAATTTTGCCCTCATATGCAAATGAAGCTGGGAAGAGCAAAAGAGCAAGACCTTGCCTGTGCAGTCCAGTAGCTAGCACACACCTAGGCAGAAGACACAGGGTCAAGTCTGCAGATGCAGATGCACCACAGAACTACCTCAGCAGGAGGAACTGTGAACTTTGTCCTTCAGTGTCTGGGGAGTGACATTGTTTGAGAACACCCTTCCCAGCAGAATATTTCCATGGACTTAGAGTTGGCATTTCCAGGAGAGAGCTGGGATGGCATCAGCACCCAAAGACAAGGCAACTTCCCAGCTGAGAATTCTGGGCCGGTGCCTGTGCACAGGGATCTGGTGGCCGAACCCCTGCACAGAATTTCTTCTGCTGGCTCACCTACCCAATGTGAATCATAAACCCACAGATAATGGTCCTGGAAGGGCCTTTGGGAGGCTGGCTAGTCCAGTGCCTTTGCTCTGCCTGGATCTGCTATGCTCTTGTCCTTCTGTCTTTCCAGCTCAGAGATTTCCAGTGATGAAAAGAATGGCAAAACGCAGCAAAGGAAGATGACCCACTGCTACCCCTTGGGCTTTGATAAGACTATGTTCAACTCAAGAGCAAAGAAAGCCCTTTCTTTGATGAGATTTTAAGCTAATTAAAAAAGGCACATGGCCTAATATTGCACCATTCATGGTGCTGGTAAATATTTGATCTAGTGCTTGTGTTGGCAAAAACAGTAATATGGAACTGCCACAGGAAAATACCAGCTAAGGATCATAAATGCAAGACAAATAACACCCCACAGCCTCTGGGTTGAAGGGAGAAGGCTGTCATGTCATGGAGATCAATATCCATATTTACCATGCCATGAGTGCTCTGTGGATCAGTCAAGAGTACACAAATGCACAGAAGGTACACAAGGGCTGCAGGATTTCCAAGTGCCTCTGGTGAATCTCCTGCAGTGCTGACCACACAGGTAAGTCAAAACATGCATCTGATCTGTGCAGTACCATGTGGCTGTCTCAGCAGAGCTATTTCAATGGTAATGTAGAATTTATTGAAAACAGAACAAAGAGCTATACAAAAGTCACACTGTGTGCACACAGTCACAGCAGTGCAACCCCCTGCAGTTAAATGGCAGTGGAAGTTATTCCTGCAGCTGGGGAACAGGACAAGTGTCAGCAGCAAGGAGTCCCCACAACTGAAGGCTGGCAAGACAATGGCAATGGAAGTTGATCAGTCCTCCTGGGACAGGCCTGAATCTTGCAATATGAAGGGAAGGTTGAGACTGAGTTGAACGCCTCATGCATGTGGATCCAAAGGTAATTCCTTTTGAGTAGGGCAGGGGGGAGTGAATGTCCTGCAGCAAGCCCTGAGAGACCTTGAAGGAATGTCAGGAGGGAGGGATGGCTGCAGGTAGGGGTCCTTTGTGATTTCCAGTATGATAATCTGGCTACAGATGCTCAGTGGCTCTTGTTACTCAGAGGTGGGGAATTGCTGACACCTTCAGCAAAACTCAGGCAGCTTTTCTGACTCCTGTTTCAACACAGCCAAGATGCCTCTGCTGAAAGTGCCAATGACCAGATGCAGATTCCATACACTTCTTATCAACAATGGATCTTGCATTTGGGTTTCATCACCAGCAAGACAGAAGGAAGAAATGTAGGTTAGTAGGTACTGAAGTTAAGACCCCTCTGATGGAGTTCTGCTAGGTTGCCTTGTTCACATAGCACACTGCCTCCAGCTTCTTGTCACATTTGCACAGCAGCTGGCAGTTGTTCTGATGGCACCTGCTCCTAACAGGCAGGCCCTTTCCCCTAGCTTTCCAAAGTCCCTCTCAGTAGCAGCCTTGTCCCACACCATAGGAATAATTTCTCCCCAGTTTGATACTGCCTGCAAACTTGCTGAGAGCGTGAGCCAGCTCATTGCCCAGGCCACTAGCAGACACTGAACACTACTGACTCATCAGAGCACACCCATGGAGGACACCCCAGTAGCTAGATGCCAGCTGGACTTGATAGTGTTGATACAAGCCCTTCAGCCTAACTGCCCACCTAGTTTTTCATTCACTTCACACTCTACTTACCCAGCCCAAAATTCAGCAACTTGTCTACAAGTAGACTGTGGGAGTCCATGTCAAAGGCCCTGATAAAGTCAATGCTGCAATCAACTCATACAACACCCAGGGCCCTCCTGTTGTCCACACAGGCTGTTGTCTCATTGTAGAAGGTAATCAGGTTGGGGAGGTACAACTGGCCCCAGTAAATCCCTGCTGGCTGCTCCCAGTTACTTTCTGGTCCTTCATGGGAAATACCTTCTCAGGGACTCACCAGCTCATAGTTGCCTGGATCCTCCTCCTTGATGACAGATATGACATTTGTCTTTTCCAAGCACCAGGAACTTTTCCCAGTCACCAGGACCTTTTTAAGATGATAGATGCTATGCTGAAATTACACAGGCAAGCATCCTTGGCATTCTGAAATGCATCCTTTGGGCCTATTCAGCTGCCATCTTCCAGATGTCTGCTCCAGGAAGGGGTAAAATACCCTCTGAACTCAACTGACTTCGACAACAATATTTTAACTTCCTTTCCATAGAAAGGAAAACTGAAATGAAGCTTGTGTGGAAGAACTTGTAGCAGAGATGCCCAATGACAAATGCTGCTCAGTGTGTGCAAATCCTGTTTATTATTCCCAGAAACTGCCACTCCCCATCCTGGTGTTCTCCAGATATGTCCTGTTCTTGTTTCCTGTGAAGCTGGTGAAGAACTATGAAGATCCTTGCTCTGAGTAGGACAGAATGTCCTCACTGTAATGCCACAGCACATGACTTTTGACCAAGAGAAGATGGCAGCAGAATGGACTGAGACACTGACCTGATTCTAACATTGCTGCTTGCTTCTCAGCACCTCTGTTACCATGCCTGGGTGTGGTTGCAGGCTTCTGTTGGGGGGGCGGGGGGGGGGGGGTGGTGTGATGGTATCTTGCCAATCAGAGGAACAAGACACAGTTATACAAACAAAAAAACCCAAGCCAAACAAAATTTATGCTGGTTGCCATACAGAGTGCTGATGATGACATAAGGCCAGGAGGCTGTGGAGCTCACTGCTGCTTACACCAACAAGCAGCTCTTTCTCTTTTGCTGCTTACTGTGTTTAATAATGTTCCTAAACTCTGACACCCAGCACAGCCAAGGCTCCAGCTCTGTCAGGAGCTTTTAGAAGTTAGTTCAATAAACACCAGGATCTTCCCATGACTCTGATGTGATAAATGCTTTAAGTCTGAATACCTGCAGTTGGAGTAATAAGAGGAGAATCTCCACTTTTATTTAAAAAAAAAAAAAAATTCTTACTGTGTGGAAAGAAGAAAGAATTTCTGCTTTGCTGGATAGCACAGGCTCAGCAAACAGTGGGCTGGTTCACCTAACTGAACTGGCAGAAAAGTGTTCACTCTGTGCTAATTTTCTGCCAGTCTAATGACCTGAACAAATGGCAGAACTGGTGCAAGAGAAGCAGCACAGCCCCACGAGTAAGCTTCAGGAATGAGGCAGAACTGCATCATCATCATCAAGCTGTTAGACTGACTTGGACACCTCATTTAAATTCACCATAGAAACAGAGCAGGTACAGAGAAGCAAGAATATCTGAAGAGTCAGTTCAAGGACTTAATGAACTGGAAGATGACTCAGACAGACATTTTTAATAGCCACTGAGAAATTTGTTCTCTGGGAGCTTCTCTAATCTCTTTCCAGCCTCATGCCTCTGGCGTCTGTGGCATCCTGTGCCCATCCACTTCTCACCTTATCAAGCTGTGCATAAACTGCATGAGCTGCTCTGTTTGTTCAAACCTGCTACACCCAGATGGGCCTTGTCATCAGACACCTGACAGATTCTGTCGCTGCCCCACATTATTCATGACTTTATGGGTGTTTGTCAGCTCCTCCCAGCAGCTCTTGTCAGATTTACCAATACTTACAACTGGAACTCTTGGAACTAACCAAAGCTTTCTATCAAGTACCATAAGAAGAGGAGGCTGCCACTCCACAGTGATAGTCACAGAATCATGGAACCACTGAAACTGGAAAAGCCCTTTGAGACCATCCAGTCCATGTGACTGCCATGACCACTGAACTATATCCTGAAGTGCCACATCCATGTGCTTCTTGAACATCTCCAGGGATGGTGACACCAACCTGGGCAGCCTGTTCCTGACCACTCTTGCAGTAAAGAAATTCTTCCTAATTACCAACCTAACCCTCCCCTGGCACAATTTCAGGCCATTGCCTTTTGTCTTGTCACTGGTGACCTGGGAGAAGAGACCAACACCAGCCTCAGTCCAACCTTCCCTCAGGCAGCCGTAGAGTGCAGGAAGACCTCCCCTCATCCTCCTCTTCTCCAGACTAAACACCCCCAGCTCCCTCAGCTGCTCTTGGTATGATGCCCTCCAAACCCCTCACCAGCCTTGCTGCTCTTCTCTGGACACCCTCCAGCACCTCAATGTCTTTCTCATCCTGTGGCACCCAGAACTGACCCCAGTACTCAAGCTGTAACCTCACCACGTCTGAGTACAGGGCATGATCACTTCCCTACTCCTGCTGGACACACAAGTTCTGATCCAGGCTAGCTTCCACCTGAGAAAGAGGTGGCTGCTTCCCTCTCAGTTTGGTGCACCCTGCTATCCCCCCCCCTGCCCAGTAGCAGAGCAGCCTTCTCCAGCTTACCTTACACCAATGCACAACACCAGCAGTGTAACCTCTTGCATGCCTCCTCTACCCGCCGGCGTCTGCCCTGTCTTCCTGTTCCAGCCCGTGCAGGTTTCCCCCTTCTGGTCCTCTTTACTATTCAGGGTGACTGAGGCTTCTCTGCTCTCTGCCCATCTTCTCTGTCAATCACCTTTTGTTCACCATCTCCCCGGTTCAGCCACGAGCTGGCTCTGCCTCCTCATCCTGTTTAACCTTCCATGCCACTTGTCCCTGCCTGTCCTCTTGGCTGGTGGTTCCTCGCCTGCCCTGGGCCCCCATGAACACAAACAGCTTTTTAACAAATTGCTCCTTCCCTCAGAGCACCCCAGCTTCCTCCTTCCTCTAAGTTATGGATCACATTTCCTCTCAGGACAGAACTTTCCAACCTCACAACACTAAACTTTATTCTTTGAGAAATCTGTGTCACCAGCTGAACACCCAGCACATCAGCTGAGCCTGCCAATCAAGGGCTGGGCACCACCCAAGCCCTGCTGCTGGTTCTACTAATTACACACAGCCTTCCACACCTGCTACACAAAGGTGGTGGTGAGCCTGATGGCAGGAACAGGCTCATTGCCCAGCCCCTGTCCTAACCCAGACCCCCCCAGGTGCTTCACCACCAGTAAAGAGCCAACACTGACAGGCCTCCCTTGCCTTTGGGGAGAGGTTCAGATGGCTGAAAGGGCTTCCTGGGCACATGAGATGTCAAAATCCAGCATCACCAAACAGATCAGGGTCTCAGGCAGGTCTTTGTACTAACAAGACAGAGGCCATCACTGTCATGTTGGCATTGTGGTCCTCCTGGGCACTCGTGCAGCTCCTGGACCTGTGAGGCTCGAGTGTAAGAGAAGGCTCTTCCACCACCACCTTGTGAAGAAGCAGAGAACATTTCTCTCACATCTGGGGACAAAGGTGTCCTGTGATTTGCATGACTGCACCTCCATGCTAGGACCAGGTTTGTGCACTTCAGCAGGCGTTCCACACTGAGCCTGCACAGGACTCTCGTCAGGGTCAGCTGCAGAGAGGACCCTCGAGCACGGCACACGCAGGAGCTCCTTGGCACTGCTCTCTGTGGCCTGTGGCCAGCTCAGACTTGAACAGCTGTGTCTGGGTGGAGAGCACAGCCACTTCCTGCCACCTGGAGTACTGTGCAGCACCTTTGTTGGAGACAGGGATGGTGGGATCCAGGCACCCTCAGCAAGTCCGCAGATGACACCAAGCTGTGTGGTGTGGCTGACAGCTGGAGGGAAGGATCCATCCAGAGGGACCTGGACAGGCTGCAGAGCTGGGCCCAGGCCAACCTCATGGAGTTCAACAAGGCCAAGTGCAAGGTCCTGCAGCCAGGTCATGGCAATCCAGGCTGGGTGAAGAGTGGCTTGACAGCAGCCCTGCAGAGGACTTAGGGGTGCTGGCTGATGAGGTGCTTGGCATGAGCTGTCACCATGTGCTGGCAGCCCAAATAGCCAGCTGTGTCCTGGGCTGCAGCAAAAGCAGTGTGGCCAGCAGATCAAAGAAGGGGATTCCATCCCCCTACTCTGCTGAGACCCCACCTGAAGTCCTGCATCCAGCTCTAGAGCCCCCAACACAAGAAGGACATGGACCTGATAGAAATGATCAGAGGGCTGGAGCACATCTCCTGTGAGGACAGGCTGAGAGAGCTGGGACTGCTCAGCCTGGAAAGAAGGCTGTGGGGAGACATTAGAGCAGCCTTCCAGTACCTGAAGGGGGCTACAAGAAAGCTGAGGAGTGACTTTTGACAATGGCTTGTGGTGACAGGATGAGGGGCAATGGTTTAAAACTAGGGCAGGAGGGATTTAGATTGGACATTGGGAAGAAGTTCTTTACTATGAGGGTAGTGAGACACTGGAGAGGTTTGCCCGCAGAATTTGTGGACTCCTCATCCCTGGAAGTGCTTAAGGTTAGACTGGGTGTGGCTTTGAGCAACCTGATCTAGTGGGAGGTCTCTTTGCCCAAGCATGTGGGGTAGGAACTAAATGATCTCTAAGGTCCTTTCCAAGCTCACCATTCTATGATATATATTTTAAATATCTTGCAAGATGTTTGAATAGCTCAGGTACAAGGGTGGCTTGTCTTATGGGCCCCACAAAGTGCCCACAAAGGCTGCTGTACCCTCAGGCCACACAGATGCCATCTTTTTGGCACTTAAAGCCATTAAAAATCATGGGACCAGGGCTCACCAAGGCTGTGAGCCAGGCACCAGCAGGTCAGTGCTTTCAGACACTGCCATGAACGTCCAGTGCAGACAGCCTGCTTGGCGTGCCAGCAGATGTCTTTCCTCATGCCAGAGCCTGGCAGACACTTTGGATCCAATGGAAACTCCACTCCCAAGAACATACCTTCTCAGAATGCTGAATCACTCTTCAGGTCCAGTTTTGCTACAGCCACAAAATGGTCTGGAGAGATTTTCTTGAAGAATTCCCATTTTAAAACCCGGCCTTCATACAGGAGTGGTGGTTGTCCTTGGAAGACTGACACTGGGCCTGGCCAATGTCATCAACATTGGATCCTTTCAGAACCAATCAGCATGATCAAATAGATTCCATTGTGCTGACTTTGCATATGGGATGGTCCACCCACAGCATCATCTCCAGCATCTCTCAACTAATTGATCCAGGTGACCTTGTCTCAGACTCCCTATTTTGGACCTTCAGTGAGGCATGTTCTGCAGGAGCAATGTCACCCAAGCCACCATCACCTCTGGCCTCATAACCAGAGGTTTTGGCCTCTAGGTACCTTTGTGGTCTCCACATTGAGGAGCTGATATCTACCCTGGCATTGGCTCTTCTCTGCTTTGCTGTACCCATCCACAGGCAGGAGGACATTCAGGCTTTCCATACTCTTTCAGCTGCTTTCGCTGTGGAAACAGTGACATCATTGCTGGTGGATTTCAAGAGCTGCCACTATAGCAGCAAACTTCCCTCGTACCTGTTTGGAAACGCAGAAGTAGCATCAGCAAAGCAAAGAACCCAAAAGCTCTGAGTGTGGCTGCAGCACAGAGCACACACAGCTCATACCTGTTTGGAATGCTCTGCCTGCTGAATGCAGCTGCAGCACAGCACGCACAGCTCATACCTGTTTGGAATGCTCTGCCTGCTGAATGCAGCTGCAGCACAGCACGCACAGCTCATACCTGTTTGGAATGCTCTGCCTGCCGAGTGCGGCTGCAGCACAGAGCACACACAGCTCATACCTGTTTGGAATGCTCTGCCTGCTGAGTGCAGCTGCAGCACAGAGCACACACAGCTCATACCTGTTCGGAACGGTCAGCCTGCTGAGTGCAGCTGCAGCAGCGCTCTCGGGGCTGTGCCTCTGCTGCTCCACCTGTGCAGGAGGAACTCCACGGCAGCGAACAGCCCCGGGCCGCACGGGCAGGCGCAGGCCCTGCTCAGTTCGCCTACGAGTAAGGTGTTGCTCATTGTGCATCTTTGTGTGACCTTGGATTTTGGATGGAAACCTTAACATTTCACTTTAAGGCGCTGACACTTCATTCAGAATGAGTGTTTCAGTGTGGAACGGAAACAGCACCGAGGAGCAGCATTTCGGCTCGGTCTGACACCGTCGGCAGTATTCTACCAGCGCAGTCATTCAGCCTTACCACAGGCAAAACGCCTGGCACAGAAAGCATCTCCCTTCGGCAGTGTCTGAAACCAAAGCTTTACCTAACGTACCTCCTGGCAAAAGGGGACGATAGCTTTGCAGACTGCCACGTTCGGCTGCCCAGCAGGGAAGCTGGAGGTGCCACCAGCTGCTGCCCGGCTCCTCTGTGGGCTCAGCCAGGCAGCTGCAGCCCAGCGCCGTGCAGCAACTCTGAGCCATTGCCCCCGGGCGCCTGCCGCTGCACCTCCGCTCAGCTCCGCTTCGCAGCCTCGGAACAGCCTGAGCAGCCTTTCCCAGCTGGTCCCGGAAAGGCTCTGCTCTCTGAACTCATATAAACGTCCTTGAGCGGCAGAGACTACAGGCGGAAGCAGCTCCAGCTGGGTCCTTGCCGGATTCCCCACCTGCACTTTCCAAGAGGAAAAGTCTGGACTCCTGTGCACGGCCCCGCGGGGACCCACCCGCGCCCTGCGCTGCGCCCCGCAGCCGTCTCTACGACGCCCACCGCCGGCAAGCCGCCGTCCATGCCCCATAGCCCTCCCGAAGGCAGCACCCCCAGGTCTCACCCAGCCAACTCTCCGCCCCCTGCCCTCCGGACGAGGCCCGGCCCCTTCCCCAAAATGGCCGTCGGCCCCTCCCCGCCCGCCCCAGAGCCGGGGGAGGCGCCGCGGAGCCGCACCGCGGCCGGACCGGGGCAACCCCCGCCCCGCTGCCGTTGACGTCAGGCACCGCCCGGTACCGCGTCCCTCCCCTCATTGTCAGCGCCCGCACCCGCGCCCGAGCCCGGAGCCCCCCGCGGGCTGCGGCTGCCCCAGCCTGGGCCGTCCCGCCGACGAGAGCGCGCCCCGGGCAGGAGGGAGGCCCGGCCGCGGCCGCTGCCCAGGTAGGCAGAGGTGGGCGACGCCGAGGGCGCGGGTGGGGGGTGTCGAGCTCCGCTGGAGCGGCGGGGCGGGGCGGAATTCGAGGCATCCGCTTTGTCTGGGTGGACGGCGGAGCGCATTCCCCGCCCGGACGGGCGCCGGGGGCCGGGCAGCCGCTCGGGGCTGCGGCGAGGACCCCGAGGCCGCCGCACCGCGGACCAGTCGGCCCTGCGGCACCGGTCGCGGCCTCGGCTCCCGCTCGGAAATGAAGGCGCCGTCGGGCTCCTTCCGACGTGACCGGAACAGCCGCTTCCCTGCCCGGAGAGCGGCCCCGCCAGCTCCCGGTCCCGCCCGGAAAGCGCTCAGTCCTTCGCGGGCTACTGCCAGCTGCCCTGGGGACGGTCCCGCACCCACCGCAGTGCATCGCTGGGTTTTGGGGTCGTTGAGATTTTGGAGGTTTCCGGGCAGGGCATTTCTTCCAACAAGCATTTTTATTCCTCCCTCCGCTGGCCGCAGCCACACTCTGCCTTTGCTGTTGCTCACTTTTGCCTAAATTCTCCTTCTCTCCCAGCCCATTATTTGTGGTGCAATTAATAACACTTTCATATGTGCACTCTTCTGATGTGCTGCCTTTGCTAATCGGTTGCCCTTACTTGCTTCCCTGTCGTGGGGGAATTCACCGACGGAGCATTGCAAACCTTTTTTGTTTTTTTCTCTTAAGAAGTGCCACGCTCGGTTTTGCCAGGTGCCTCCCGTGCTGGCATGCAAAGCAAGTGGAGCAGCAGACCCGCGGTGGTTGTCCTTGGTGACCACAATTCCATTGCAAATCTGGGGTTTGTAATTTTAATTTTTAAAAAGCTCTCAAACCAATCAAATATAAGTTAAAGTGACCACCCCAGCTAATCAGCACATTTGAGTGAGGTGCAGTGGGACTGAATTTTAATTGGTGCAGAAATGCCCTTAAAATCTCCCTCAGCAATCCCGGGGAGCAGAGGTTGGTGTCGCAGCCTGCCTGGGGCTCGGCTCTCAGGAGGTCTGTGGCCGAGAGCCGCCGGGGCGGGCAGGCAGCTGCGAGCGGTGCACGGCGGCGGCAGTCGGAAGCGCTTCTCTGGCCCTGGAGTAGCCTCAGGCATGCAGTTCGGGGCAAAAATGCAGCTCCTCACCACAGCTCTGCAGTCTCTTGGCAGCGAGCTGCGTCTCCTGGCCTGCCGGGTCGTGAGGAGGGACAGTGTCGCTCAGTGTCTGCAGGCTATGCCCGCACAGAGCCAGCAGCGATGCACACCGGTCTGTTAGCGTAGCCCCTGGCCGTGGCACATGTTGGCAGGACCAGCCTGCTCCGTGGCACTCTCGGTATGATTCCTGCGTTGTGCTGTCTGTGCAGCGGTGAGGACAGCAGGAGGCTGTCGGTGCTGCCTGCCAGGCTGACCGCCCCGTGCCAGGGCTCCCAGGGGCCAGAGGGGGAGGCTGGGGTGCAGGACCCATGCTGGCTATGGGGAGGCTTTCTGGGCATGGGCGCCCCTTGCTGGGATTGCACCTGGGCAGCTGGGGCTGGTTGAGGCACGCAGCCCTCTGTAGCAGGCCAGGCACTGCAGGGAGGAGCAGGATGTGAGGAGTTGGTCGCTGTGTTTCTTTCGGAGCCGTGGCTGGAAGTTTCTGCAGGAAAGAATAAATTGGGGTAACAGAGTGGGCAAGCACTCATTACCTAAGCCATAGCTATGCCTCTCTTCCAGTCTGGGCAGCCCTTCAGCCTCAGCTTCCCTATAAATGCTGTTTTCTCACTTCCACACTGGGGCACTCTGATTTCTGCTTCCTAGCAAGTGAAAGTAAGCAAATGGCATTGCGGCCTCTTCACTAGCCCCTGTGGTCTTCTCTGTGCTCTGAAGGTTTGGTCTGAGAATAAGTTACCTAATGTATGTATTTAATGTAAGCTAGGATATCTAGACACAAATAGCTCTTGTTAAAAAAAAGAGAGTACTCTGAAATGTGGCTGCTGCCAGAAGCCGTAGCATTCAGAGCCTGCCGTGCCTTACGATCCAGCCCACATGGTTTTGGTTGTTGAAGTGGGTTGGTGATCACATCCTAGAGAGTAACTCTACCATGGTATTGCACACAGACACTCACAGCCACTCCGAGGTTGTGCTTGTCCTCTGTGGAACCTTCACTTCCCACCCAAAGCTGCGAGCAGCCAACTGACCCTGCCTCCTGCAAGCTTTTCAGGAGGTGTGGCTGGCAGGACAGAGCTGAGTGGCAAAATAGGATAATTTTGGTACAGTTGTAACACTAAAATGAAGCAAGCAGAGCCTTGGAGCAGGCCATTGGGATTGCAGGAGGCACTCGGTGGCGATGGTTAGTAGCAGTGACATGTTCTGCCCTAACTAGTGCCATGCAAGTCATAGCAACCCTTGGGATGTGTCAGAAGGGAGACCATCAGTTGTGGTGGCTGTGGCAGCTGTGTCTTCCCAAGTTGTCAAGGCCTGTCGTGCAGCCTTTTGCCTTGCATGCTGTTTAGATTTGCCCATGGGCAGCATGAGTGTGTTCAAACACTTGGTGACAGTCGCTGGGCAAGAGGTGCTTGCCAGCACTTCCTGCATCCCTGGTGCTGGTGGTCTGCTTCATCCCTCCATGCTGTTATTCCCTCTGATTTAGGCATCTTTGGAGGGCTTTGAGTCCTTTAACTTGATCTTCTAGCTCCATAGTCTCCAAAAGTGAGATTCAGCTCAGCTGTTTGCAGGGAGACAGGGGAAGGAAACTTCCCCTGATGGTGACTGTGGCCTTCCACTGCATGCACTGCAAACAGTCTGATCTCTCTGGACTTGAAGGTTTAGAGCTGGTGACACAATCAGTTTGGTAGAAAACTTACAAACCATTTACCTTTAATTGCCCAGATTCAGGAGCCTTCATGACCTCTGCGACCTCACCCTGGGCAGGCTTCTGGGGTGGTTCAGCAGCCTGAAAATCTCAGCATTTTTGGAGGTGATCAAAATAGGAAGTGTGGCATTGGACATCAGCCACATCTCGTGGCTTTGTCTTGATTTTTGGCAGTGATGATCGCCTGCCAAGTTCCTAATCTGGGCAGATAAGGGGTTGTAAAGGCACATTTCAGGCCCGTGTTCTTTAACCCTCACCAGGGTGGAGTAAGATACGCAGGTGCAACAAGCAGCTTACCCAAGCGCACCAGCGGTGTGCATGGGAGCATAAACGTGCATAGCAGTTTCTGTTTCCTTCTCTGGAAAGCAGAGCTGAGACTGTTTAGTTGCATTCTTGCAGTAGAGTGCAGTAATTTAGTGTTTTCATTCCTAAATGTTCCTGTTTCTCATAGAAGCACAAATGCAGAGAGCTGAATGCTCTGAAAGGAGAGAGAGCTTTCATTAGGAGTGCTGATGTTATGCTCAGCCATCAGCCTGCCAGGCAGTGTTCTGCTGTGAGAGCTGGATAAGCTCTGCTGATGGTGGAACCCTGTAGAATCCACACCAGTAGCCCCAGGAACCAAACAGATCATTTTTTCACTTGAGAGCAGAGTTGCCAAAACACAGACCTGTAAAGTGTGAGGAAACATCAGCTGGTGAGTTTGGTTTGGGGTGATGGTGGCAAGGTGCTGCCTTGGAGAAGAGGCAGGGGGTTGGCATCCTGTGCAGCCATGGCTTTGGAAAGGGGTAGGCCAGTGCAGGTGAGCACTGTAGCTGAAGGAGGTGGGTTTGCCTCTCCCCTTGTCCCAGCCACCTTTCCCTCCAGGTGCCCTTTCCAGCCTACCCCAGTCAATGCCAATTCCATGCAGCAATCTGGAGGGAGCTGATCTGGGTGAAGATTTAGCCATCAGCTACCCCTTAGTTCTGCCTCATTTCCAGCCTGGCTGCAGGGTTGCTTTTGTCTGGCCTGGGGAGTGCAGGGCTAGAAGGGGGCAGCTGCAGTGCAGAGCCACATAAAAATGACTATAAAACTTCAGTCTGAAGAACTAGTCCAGAGTCTGTGAGGTTTCTTCTGCAGTGGTGGCATTTCCTGCGTGTATTGCATGTCCCCCCTGTGTGTGTATCTCTGCTAGCACCTTGCTTTCCTGGTGGCTCTGGATGTGGTGCCTTTGCAGAGTTCCTGCATGCACAAAGTGCTGCCCAGACTTGGGCAGACATCATGTTTAGAGGACTTCAGTGGAAACGTTCCTGTGGTATGTTAAGTCCCAACTGTTTTTGGCCTTGTTTGTCAGGTCTTCACTTCACAGGGCAGGGCAAACCTAAAGCAGCTTCTCAGAGTGACTCCTGAGCTGGGGTCTGATCAGCTGTATTGAACCTGGACCAGCAAAGTACATTGGTCTTCCAGCCAAATGCAGTGGGTTTGTCTGTGTAAATACTTTGTGTGAGCTGGAAATGTCTCCGTGGCTGCTGCTTGGCCCGCTGCAGCCTAACAGCAGCTGTTCTGAGCTGCCTTGTCCTCTGCACTGTCCTAGTCCCCGGGGAACCAGTTGTCCACAACTCAGCTATGCTTGGTGCTAGCCCTCATCCTTTCTTGGTGGCAGGCACGGGGTAGGCTGGTCCAGCTCCATAGGCAGATCCCAGTTCTCACAGGTGGGCTCCAGGATGAAGTGCTGCCAAGTGTGGATGCTTCCTCAGCACCTTCTCGGCATCTGCCCTGGCGTGGGAGGAATGTGTGGTGGCTTTGCCCCTTCCAGTCACAAAAGGAACCTGTGGGCTTGAATAACTTCAGTCAGTGCTGTGTGGACTACCCTCTGCCTGTAAACCTTTACAGTTCTGAATTTACTTAGCTAGCTGGGTTTTTAAGTCATAGGTGAGGTCATAGTTTGACCTGCTCTACAGCCCAGGCCATGGCATCAACCCTCACTTGGTATCAAAGTAACTCATTGACGTGGCCAGTTTTGAGATTGACTATTTCGAATTACAGACTTGATGGTCAAGGGGGTGTTGGTGGGTATGAATCAGATATTTTGCCATGAAAAGCCATATTTCTTGGCTGGATTTGTGGTTGTCTGCCTTGAAAGTAGCAGGACAGGTTTCATTTGGACACCCTGTGAACAGCACTGTGGCCAAGACCAGGCATGCACCTGGAGTGTGCCCTACATGCCTGTGGAAAGGCAGAGCAGCAGCAGAGGAGGACTGAGCCCTTCTTAGCCCTGCTAGGAAACAGCTTTTGTGTTTAATATTGCAAAACCCCTCAAGCTTGGGGCTCATATGTCAGGCTTCATGGCAGGAGAGAAGAGCAGGTGCTTCTGCAGGCAGGTGATGCGAGAGGGCTGCTGAGCTGCCTCAGACCGCAGCACGTCTGAGCTGCTCAGGAATTTGCTTTCCAGCGGCCACCACCTTTGCTGCAGGACAGCTCCAGGAGGCAGCACGTAGCCAGTCCTCCCATCAGCTGCTCTGCACCCACTGCAAGGGTGGGCAGTAGTAAGTCTGCTGCATTTGAAGTGCAAGTGCCACAGCAGGAAGAGCAGCAGAGTGTGTTGTGAGGTGGCCAGACCTGCATCTGTGCTTCTCGTGTGCTGCAGTGTTTTAATTGCTCTCAGGTGGTAGCTTCATTCTCAGCTGAAAATGTGCCTTCCTACCCTACTGACTGCAGCAAACACAACCTGAAGCAACTCTGTCATTAGCTCAAACACTTTCTCTTTACCTTGAGTGTTTAGTTTTAACATTTTCCTCTGCTGTTGCATGCAGACCAGAACCTTGCAGAAAGGTGAAGCAGCTCATGGCTGTGGTGTGGGCCTCTGGCAGCAGAGCTCCCTGCTTGCTGGTGTCGTCAGCTCTGCTGCAGCGTGCTGCATGCAGCACGGCAGCCTGTGCCTGGGAAGGACAGATTTTGCTGCAGTGCTGCACCCTCCTTTCATGTTGCAGCAGAATCTATCAGGCTTTGTTTTCTCACCCATTTTTTAAATGGCTTTAAAATCACTTGCTTTTATATGCATTCTCTGGGGTCTAAGCAGCAGCACTGGCTTGTGGCTTCCCTAATGAGTTGGTTTGAAAGTCACAGAATCCAAAGCTGAAAGGCTGCAGAGGCTCCAAGCTTCTGCTGATCATCTGATTCCACTGCAGCACTTCCAGCTGCTTGTGCCTTTGAGGTGCCTGTGCCTCACGTGGGAGTGCAGTGGGTTACCTTAAAGGGAGAATCTGATGAAACTGCTTCAAGAACTTGTTGTTACATGTGATATCTTAGTGGAATTTACCAGAACAGAAAGGAGATTCCTGACCTAGGATCTGGAACAGAGCTGCAAAAACATTAATTCCTCAGGTGGTGTGAATCATCTGGAAGCAGGTCTGTTTTCTACAGGAGAGCAGTGATTTCTGTGTGATCATAAATAACTGTTAGTGCTGCACTGTGGTGAGAATTTGAACTTGGAGCAGTCAGGAAACACTAAGAAGCTTCTCACTCTATCTGTGTGGCATTCTCTACAACTGGGCTTGGGTTTAGTGTTGTTGAATGCGATTGACAGCTTGGCATAGAAGCATCCTGCCTGACATGTAGCTGTCGATGGGTCTGTGTAAGTCTTGGCTCTAGTACCTGAGAAGCTGCCTGCATGTATCCTGGAATTCTCTGGGTGCCTTTGGGTAGCTTTTTTGCATTGGGTAGGCTAGCAAAAAGGAGCACAGTTTGGAACAGGGTAAGTTCTGCTCTAAGCAGACTGTCAGTGGAGTGAGTCCTGTTGGTGTTCTGGGCAAGCTGTGACACTGTGCCTGTGAAGGTGACACTGGAGTGGTTCTGTGACCTGTGGAGCTGTGGGGGCTGTTTTCCTGCAGATGGAAGATGGGAGAGAGCTCTTTGGGTGCTTAGTGTCTGCAGAGTGCAGAACAAAGCTTCTGATAGCTGAATGTTAAATAGCTACAGGTATGAGGCTGGGTTTAGGCATGGGGAGAGTGAAGGAGCAGCTCCTGGTGCACGAGAAGAGTTGTGCTGTACTGAGTCCCTCGATGGGTGTGTGACTCTGGAGCCTGGGTCACCTTCCCTGCAGTGGGACTGCCAAGCTTCATTCTCTACCTTTCTTTCCCTGACTGTCTTGAAACAGAAACATGATCCTGAGCCCTTACCCAAAACCCATCCCCTTTCACTTTTTCCTTTGCTACCTCTGAGCTGATTTGCAGGCAGGGCCCTTTCTGGTTTTCTCCTCTTTATTCCTCTTTCTTTTTTTTCTGCTCCCCCCTCCCCTCTTTCTTTCAGAGATCTCTGCCGTGTGTGCCTCCAGTGAGCCAGTGCCTCCTTTTGCAGCTGATGGAGCATGTGGGTGCTTGTCTTCGACCCTGCTGTGCTGTGTGAGAGCTGCTGGGGGACACAGAGCATCTCTGCTGCAAAAGCAGGGCTGTGGGTGACAAGTTGGGCAGGGTCAGGAAAGCATTGGTGGTGCAGTAATGACTGCTTGTGAAGCTGTAACAGTGCTGTGGGCAGGTCAAGGTTGTTCTCTTCTGCTCAGGGCTGATGAGGTGGTGTCTGCAGTGTCATGAGAGTTGGGTGGATCTTGCACTAGATCAGGTTGCTCAGAGCTCCATCCAACCTGGCCTTGAACAGTTCCAATGAAGTTTGGCATCCACAACTTCTCTGGGCAACGTGTTTGGTGTCTCATCACCTCCATCACAACATGCTCCTTATGTCTGCTCTGAAGATGCCCTCTTTCAGTTTGAAACCATTGTGCCTTGCCCTGGCACTGCAGGCTCTGGTCGAAGGTCTGTCTCTCTTAGAAACCTCCTTCATGTATTGAAAGGTCATAAGGTCTCCCCTGAGCCTTCTCCAGGCTCAGCAACTCCCAACTCTCTCAGCCTTTCCTCGCAGGAGAGGGATTCCAGCCCTCAGATCATTTTTGTGGCCTCCTCTGAACCCACTCTAATCTTTTTGAGGGCTCCACAGTATTCCAAGAGGGGCCTCATGAGAACAGAGCAGAGGGGGAGGATCATCTCTACCTGCTGGCTGCACTCCTTTTGATGCAGCCCAGGATGTGGTGGGCTGCACGCACACATTGCTGGCTCAGCTCCAATATTTCATCCACCAGCACCCCCAGACTCTCTGCAGGGCTGCTCTCAACCCATTCACCCCAGCCTGGTGCTGGGGCTTGCCCCAGCCCAGTTGCAGGAAGCTGGATGTAAAGGCAAATAATTGTCACCAGTGTGTTGGTGTGTGCTGAGCAGGGCCCAAGGGGCCACAGCAGCTCCAGCACTTGGATATCTTCACTTGATGCAGGTCTGAGCAATCGACTCCAGCTTTTCACAGTATCACAGTATAGCAAGGTTGGAAGAGACCTCAAAGATCATCAAGTCCAACCCATTACCACAGACCTCAAGACTAGACCATGGCACCAAGTGCCACGTCCAAACCTGCCTTGAACACCTCCAGGGACGGTGACTC
>WBNM01013249.1:0-38976 GCA_013399055.1 Ramphastos sulfuratus | reverse complement strand
TTCCCCTTCCCCTTCCCCTCTTTTTAAAGGTGCTGGAAAAAGAGCATCAGCCCTGGGCTCTGCTCTTTCTTTGGGATGGCATCCAAAGAACTTAATGCTTTCATTGAGCCTGCAAATGTCGTCTTTAGCATCTCGTAGTGCTGGCAGGAAGGTGTGCTCCAGCAGCACAGTCTGTCTGTCTTCTGTCCAGAGTGCTCCTTGTCTGGTGCCTGTTAGGTACAGGTAGCCTGAACAGCAAGGTGCAGGCTGCCCAGCAGAAGTGATCCAGAGTGATCTTGGCCCAGACTGTTTCAAGATTTTTGGCTTCCCAGCAGCATGAAACAGAATTTGGAGCTAAGTTTTCCTATGGTAGTCATGAGTTGGTTGGCATCCCTGTGAACAAGAGGCTGGTATGAGCAGGATGAACTTTAGAGTTAGTGATGTCTGTCTGTGGGAGAAGTACTGCTCAGCACCTTCCTGCTGGCAGCCACAGGACGTTAGGTGTTCAGAAGGGTCTCTGCAGGCCATCTTGTCTAACCCTGCCTGGCTACAGCAGGGTCAGCAGAGCAGGTTGCCCAGAATCATATCCAGGTGAGTTTGGAATCTCTCTGGAGAAGGAGACTCCACAGCCTCTCTACACAGCCTGCTCCAGGGCTCTGTCACCACCACAGGTAAGAAGCTGCTCCTGACGCTTCCTGCATCCTGCTTGCTGCCATTTGCTGTCACTGGGCGCCACTGAAAAAAGAAACTGGCCCCATCCTCTTGGCACCTGCCCCATAGGTATTGATGAACATTGAGATGTCCTCTCAGGCCAGACTGACCCAGCAGCTTCAGCCCTTCCTCCTCAGAGACAGTTCAGTCCCCTCCTCATTTTCATAGCCTCTGCTGTCTCTCTTGAACTGGGGAGTCCAGACCTGGGCACAGTCCTCCAGATGTGGCCTTGCTAGGGCAGAGCAGAGCAGGTGGAGGGAGAAGAACCTCTCTTCACCTGCTGACCACACTCTTCTTAATGCACCCCAGGAGACCATTGGCTGCCTTGGCCACCAGGGCACATTGTTGGCTTGTGGTGAACTCATCCACCAGCACTGCCAAGTCTTTCTCCAGCAGATCACCCCTCACCCCTGCTGGTGCAGCAGTTACTCTCTTTCAGGTGCAGGACTTTACCCTTGTCCTTGTTGCACTTCATGAGATTCACCTCTGCCCAGCCCTCCAGCCTGGCCAGGGCTCACTGGATGGCAGCACAGGCTGATGGAATGTCAGCCACTGCTCCAGCTGTGTCGCTACTGAGGGTGCACTCTGGCTCTCTTCCAGGTCATCAATGAAATTCTGTCTCACACTTGTGACCCCAAGTGGCCTCTTAGCTGCTGGATACTCAGGGTTGAACCCTGGGAGGTTCTGGCTGTTCCTTCGTGCTGTCAGTGCCCACCCCGGGCACAGCAGTCCCCGTGTGCCATTGCCCTGGGAGTGACTGCAGCCTGTTTCTGGGCAAAGGGGGCAGAGGCTGCTGTCCTTCTGCTGTCTTGTTCTGCATTAAGGAGCATCCCAGCAGTGGCTGCTGAATGCCCTGGTAGGTCACCACACTCTGATTCGTGGAGGGCATTGAGCTTTCCCTGGGAGCTCTTGGCCCGAGGCAGGGTCTGCAGTGCAGACGTGTGGCTGGTCTCTGCCCGCCAGTGCAGTGAGATGCTTGTACCTCTGTGGCCCTTTGTGCCAGCTTCTGGCCCAGTGCTGAACATCCCTTATGTGACATGCCCATTGTCCTCTTGAGACACTCAGCCTGCAGGGGAATGTCCTCTGCATGAAGGCATCAGGGGTTGTGAGGAGGCTGTTCCCAGTGGCACAGCTGCAGGGTGCCCTGGCACTGTCCTCGCAGCCTGGCTTGGAGCCTCCTGTTTGGGGTCAATGTGTTTGGATCCCCACAGGTACAAGTGTGGTCTCACAAGCAGTGTGNATTACCCTTAAACCAGCACATCCTTGAAGACCTCAGTGCAGTCTTATTTGCTGTTTTGTCACCTGAGGGCATTTCCAGCAGTGAATTGCCCAGAGAAGATTCCTGTTCAGCCTCCCAGCCCATGCAGCTCTCTTTACTGGGTAACTTATCCCTGTCAGAGAGTGCCCTAAGCCCCTGGGCACCTCCTTTCATCTGACTTCCCATTTGTCAGTGGACACAAAAAGGTAAATTCTGAAGTTGCTCTAAGGGAGCTTGAAGGAAGGAGATGCCTGTTGGTAGGAGGGAGTCCAAGACCACACTCAGCCAGGGTGCAGCCATAGCACAGGGCTCCGAGGGCTGGTGAGGAATCTGCAGATTGCCAACAGTGCATTCTTCAACCTGGGCACTGACCTGGGCATTGACTCTGTGGTTCTGTGGAGGCATCTGACAGCCTGTGTCTTGGGTTCCCCCTGCTTCAGATGACACCAGGGAGGCATCACCCAGGCTTTGGCCTGGGAGAGTCTGTGGTGGGTGCAGTGTCCACCACTCTTCACTGCTGCTGGCAGGGCTGCCTGCTGCTGCTTCATGCTTCATCCCACCAGCCCTTTGTCCTGCTGTCCTGCTCCTCACTGTCCTGCTGTCCTGGCTCAGCTGACTGCTTCCCAACAAGCACCCAGAGCACCTCAGGAGGAGACCCTAACACGGTGTGACCCGAACCAGCCTTCATGCCTGAGGCATTTCAGACAGCTGACTGGCATCTGGGCTCCTCCTGCCAGCTCCTGCCTTCCCCCACCAGCTGAGCTTGGGGCGCTGCTGGTCTTTCCCTTCTCTAACAGGTGCTTGTTCAAAAGCTGCAGGTTGCACAGCATTCCTGGTGCCACTGAGCTCCAGCACAGGTATGAGCTACTGCAGTCCTGCTGCTGCCAGCAGTGCATGGAGTGCACTGCAGGGCCCTGTCTGGCCACTAGAAGTTTAAGTCTAAGCCCTGGTTTGCTCCAGAAGCAGCAACAGTGGCACCTGATCCATCTTTCCAGCTTCCTTGCAGGCCCTTCCACATATCTGCATTGCTGATTGCAGCCTTCATTCAGCCCCATGCATTCTGGCTGCCAGGGCAGGGCATGGAGCTCAGTGTCACTGCTGCTGTCCATGCATCCCAGTGCAAAGTCCTAGAATGATACCAGAAATTTCATCTTCTGCACCTGCACTAAGCAGGGCAAGTGTTGACTTTGCATCAGAGTTTGTCTCTAGTGGTAGAGCTGTTCTGTTCAGTGGGTGGATTGCAGTGGTTTACAAAGCAGGCCTGCGAGAGAGCAGTTAAATGCCTGTGCTTATGGGCTTGTGTTTGGATATTTAATCAGGGCAGTTACTGAGTTAAAAGGCTATTAGCAAAGATTAATGAAAAATTAAAATGTGGAGGTTTGTTTAAATCCAAATGGTCATTTTTAATGTAGGTCACATCTCAGCTCCTTGCGCTGCTGTGACCTGAGGGTCTCTGCAGTGCCTGCTCAGAACAAGTTCCTGGGTGCATGGAGCAGAAGGTGATGCAGGGCAAGGTGTGCAGAGAGGACAGGGCACCTTGCCCAAAACATAGCTGAAAGTTGTCCATTTGTCCAAGCTGTTCCCAAAGGATTTTCCATACTAGTACTGAGCAGTACTGGAGGGCAGTCCTGAGCCCTGGATGGATGTCATCAGTGCTGCCTTGTCTGGCCCTTGGCATGGCTTGCCCTAGACCTTCCCAGATGTCTTCTGGGGTGTCTCAGGAGTTAGGACTGTCCCATCTGGAAGCACAGAGGTTTAGTAGGGCAGGAGGGGCTCATTCCACTCTATCTTGCATTGGGGCAGAGGATGGATTGAAGCAAGGCTTATGCAGCTGTACCCTTGAATGTCCTCTTTGGTCAGCAGGGAAAATGTGCAGTCTCCAAGGTGCCTGCCACCCACCCAGCCAGCCTTAGGCAGCAAACTCAGAGCAGGAGAAAAAATACTCAAAGTGCTGCCCACTTCCTTCTTTTTTTTTTTTTTTTTTTTTAATCTGTGGAGAATGCTTGGATGCTTCTGGGCAGTGAACAGCCCCAGGAGGCTGAATTGTGGGGGGACAGCTGCTGTCCAGCCAGATGGAGCATCCAAGCAGGTTCTTTCCTCAGGCCATAAAAAGGCAGAGCTGGATAGGACCTCGTGGTCAAGCAGTTCTCATTCCCAGTGTGGGAGAGCTGGGAGGGATGCCAAGGGCCTGCCCTGCTCACCTTCTGTCTTCAGTTATCCATGATGATGTGCACTGCAGCTGAGCCGGGCACTGGTGCTGTGGCACTGCACCTGAGCTGTGCACTCCTGCTGAGGATGTGCTCCCTGCCATGGTGGTTGAGCTGGGCACACAGGTGGGCTGTGAGCAAGAGCTGGCAGCAAGGAGCAGCAGGGGCAGGTTGTGTGCAGAGCTGTGCCTCAGAGCGTGCAGCACTGCGCTTCCATCCTCACTGCAGCGTGCAGCTGGCTGCTGCCTCTGGCTGGTTTCTGGAGGTCATGGTGGTGGCTCAACTCCCTTCTGTGGCTGTGGACTGCACAGTGCAGCCCTGCAGTCCAGCCCTGAAGGCACCATCATGTCTCAGGCCCCCAAATCCTCAGAAAACCAGAACAGTTCCTTCCCCTGCTGTGTGTGGAGCTCTTCTCTCACTGTGTCCAGAGCATGGCAGGTAGAAGCTCACTCTCCTGTTTACTGTCTGCTGTGAGCCCTCCCATTCACTGCCAGATGAGTCACTTGCCTGTGACATTAAGACTTGGTTTGGGTTCTGAAGCATTTCCTCTGTGTGCCAGGATGATTCTCTGTTCTGGGGTCGTCATTGCTCTCAGCTTAGTGGCACCTGGAGGTGGTCCCAGTCCCCTGTGGGACTGCTGAGACACCCACTGGAGAGGTTGTGCTGGGAAAGTCTTGGGGAGGAGAGATGATTTTGTCACCTTTGTTCTTCCCCCAGCAACCACTGCTGGAGAGGTTTGGAGACATTTTGGGTGGTGCAGACCTCTGCCCTCTGTGGGAGTTGTTACCATCTCTCTGCTTTATTACTGAAGAGGCTTTTCATTGTAGTACTGAGTTGGGACAATTCAGGGAGTCTTACACTTTCAGGCTCATTGTGGTTTCACCTGGACTTGTGTTTCCTACTCTGCTCTTGGGAATCTATGTGGGAGATGCTGTCCAAAGCCTTAACAAATCAAGATCCCTTCTGGCTACCAGTTCAGTTACTCAGTTCAGCAAGGGCTGAAGTGCAACTGTGAGCTTGAATGTCTCAGTTCTTCATCCATTTTTGTAAACTTAATGTTCTTCATACTTCAGATTTTGTCTTCAGCTTGGCTTTGGAGATGAGAACTTCCCTAAACTTTGGTGGTAACGTGAGACCAGAACCTTCCCTCTGTGAAACTGCACATTGCTGCCTCCAGCTCCAGAGGGTCAGAGCCCTTCTGCAGCAGCAGCTGTTGAGTGGCACAGAAGTGAGCACTGAGCTCCTTCTGTCCAGCCCCAGAAGACAGTCCAGCTGTGCAGTGCTCTTAGGGTTCAGCACACCACAGCCTTGTGTCAGGATCAGGAGCAGTGGTTGGAAATTAGGGTAGAGCAGATTTAGATTGGATGTTAGGGAAAGTTCTTTACAGTAAGGGTGTTTGAGCACTGGAACAGGCTGCCCAGGGAGGCCCATCCCTGGAGATAGTCAAGGTGAGGCTTGACAGGGCTCTGGGACATGTAGATGAGGATATCCCTGCTGACTGCAGGGGGTTGGACTGCATGACCTTTAGAGATCCCTTCCAACCCAGGTGATTCTGTGGTTTAGCAGCAGACCTGGATGCTTTGGCTGGTTTGCTTTAGCCTCACCTTCTGGATCTGCTTTGGCTGAGCTGTGGCTGCACTGAGCCCAGGTTTCACCCTCGCTGCTGAGCTGTGCTGTGTGCAATGTGGGGTCCAAGTGGCCAGGTGTGGCTGCTTTGCCTGCCTGCCAGCGAGGCCAGAGGCCTGTCCACGAGGAGCTCTCTCTGTGGTTTCCATCTCTACCATAAGCTTTCTTTCACCCAGCTCCTGGTGCAGATCTAGCAGGATGTGGGCTTTGCTTTTGTGCTTTTGAGCTGGCTTCTTTCCAGCCAAGGCCATTGTCTGTCCTGTGTCACACCACAAGGGCATCTAGCTCAGTATTTCTGCAGTGGCCAAGAACAGGTCCCTAGAGAAGAGCAGGAATAGGGCAGGTGTGCTGTAGGTAGCTCCTGCACACTCCCAACCTGTGTGGCACAGGCACTTCCAGAGCTGGGTGTTGCTTCCAGGGATTTGCTAACCCTCAGAAGACATCTGTGGTGTTCCTTTATCAGTTTGCCCCAAACACCTGGGAACTTCTGGTGTCCACAGGGTCTGTGTGGCAGTCCAGCAGCTTGTCTGCATGTCGTGAGGAGCAGCATCTCTCCTTGGTGGTTGTGACTGCAGAGACAATGAACATTTGCTGCTATCTCTCTTCTGCAGACTATTCAGACCTGGACAGATCTGTCACATCCCACCTCAGCCACGCACAGAATGTTAGGGGTTGGAAGGGACCTCCAGAGATCATCCAGCCCAAACCCCCTGCCCAGGGCAGGGCACACAGGAATAGAGCCAGGGGAGTCTGGAAAGGCTCTAAAGAAGGAGACTCCACAACCTCTCTGGGCAGCCTGCTCCAGGCTCCAGCACCCTCACACTGACAAAGTTTCCCCTCCCATTCCCATGGCACCTCCTCTGCTCCAGCTGGCACCCAGTGCCCCTTGTGCTGCCCTTGGCCACCCCTGGGCACAGCCTGGCTGTGTCCTCCTCTCACTGCCCTGCACATCTTCAGCACATCACTGAGGGCAGCCCTCAGGCTCCTCTGCTGCCAGCTGCCAGCCCCAGCTCCCTCAGCCTGGCCCCACAGGAGATGTTCACTGCCTGCAGCAGCTTTGGCTCTGGGCTGGACTCTCTCAAGCAGAACCCTGAGGTCCTTCTTGACCTGAGAGGCCCAGAACTGGCCATAACATTCCAGATGAGGCCTCAGCAAGGCAGAGAAGAGAGGAAGAGAAACTCTCTGGACCTACTAACCACAGACTGTACTTATTCACTCCAGGATGCCTTTGGCCTCCTTGGCCACCAGGGCACATTGCTGGCTCCTGGGCACTCTTCTGTCCCCCAGGGCCCCCAGGTCCCTCTCCTCTGCTCTCCAGCAGCTCTGTCCCCAGCCTATCCTGGGCTATGGGGTTGTTCTTTCCCAGATGCAGGACTCTGTCTACCCTTGCCCTTGTTGGATTTCATTCAGTTTCTCCCTGCCCAACTCCTCTGCAGAAATCATGCTTCTGGCTGCCTTGGCTGTAGCTGGCAGCAGGGGCTGAGATGGGACAGGAACTGCAAACATCTTTGGAGGTGCTGGCACACTGTGGGCTGCTGCAGTGGCAAAGGAATGTTTGCCTTCTCTCTGTGTTGTGCTTATTTCCTCGTAACTCATGGTGCTGGATGTGATTTCTGACCATTGTAAACCATGAGCAGGTATTTTCCTGAGTGCTTCTGGTTAAGCTGGAAGCTTGTTATTTCACATGGAAACTGAGGCCTTTTCTCCACGTCTGTAACTCAGTGCTGATCTGCTCTGTCATCTCTCATGTCCCTGGTGAGATTTGGAAGGTCCTTCCTTAAGTCTTCAGCATTAGCCTGTGCCTCTCTGACCCTGAGCTTGAAGCACCTTCAGCTGCCTTTAAGTGAGTGCATGGACTTGCACTGCTGGTGTCACAAGGGGACACTACCTTCTCCAAGGAGGGGCAAGTTCAAAGCTGAAATGCAGATCCAGGAAGCTTTCTGGAGGTGGGAACTAATTAGAGCTGTGTCCCTTAAGAAATGCTTCTGGCAGCTGTGGGCAGTCACAGGCATCTTGTCTTCATCAGTGAGACTTTTCTCTGCCTCTTCCTTCTGTGCTGCTCACTCCCACCCTTGTCTGTGCCTGTGTGCTCCTTTGTGCCAGATCAGACATTTGTCACTGCTGTTTCTCACCTCAGTGAAATTAGTTTTAGCCCTTCAGTCCTGCATGACTGCTTGGGTTAGGAGCCTTGTGAAGAGGAGACAATATGCAGCTGGGAGTGAGAAGGCATCAGCCAATGTGCACTGCTCCAGCAGCTGCAGCACTGGGAGAGTTTAGGATGCCCCTGAGCAAGTGACAACAGATCCAGCATTTGTCTGAATGGCTGAAGCAGAGCTGAGTGCAACACAAGAAAGGGAAGATGTTTGCATCAGAGCATGAGCCTCAGAAAGACAGCTTGTAAACCTGGTCACAAATGGGCAGCAGGAGGAAGAGGACCTGGGGGAATCCTTGAACAAATACTCTCTAAGAGTCCCTCCTTGAGCAGACTACCTCCAAACACGTGGAAAGTGCCAGCCTGCTTCTGGTCTGAGGGCCAGAGAGCCACTGCTGTGGCAGCAGCTTTTCCAAGTGCTGTTGTCCTTCAGTGGGCTGTCCAAAACAATGCTGAAACCAGCCCACTGAACTAGCTGTGAAACACTGCATCAGAAGACCAGTTAAGGTTGCTGGGAAGGCTCAACAGCAGTGGGTTGGGGGTTCAGTGTGACTTCCTACAGCCTTTTTGTGAATCAGACATGCCACTGTATCTGTTGGAGTTGCTCTTTGGCAGACTTCAGGATGATTTGCAGATCTGCTTTCTTCTAAATACACTTCAGAGTATGGGGGCAGCAGCCCTGCTGGTGCTAGAGAGAAGAAAAAGGGGCATGGCTGCAAGAGCTGGGGGCATGCAGTGTCAGGCTGAGCACAGGCTGCCTGGGACTGTGGGGTGGTGCTCGCTGCATGCTGCGAAATGTTAGGTGCTGGGTTTCTGCTGAGCCTCCCCACATTGCTGTCTTGGCCTCCAGACACTGGTGCAGATGGGAAGTGTAACTCCTAGCCCTGTATGTCTCCTTTTCCCAAGGCTCTGCTCCACCTCAGCCTTTGCTGAGTTGTGTTTCTGTGCCAGGGCTGGACAGACACCCTCACCCAGGCTGCTTGCTTGCCTGTCCTTTCATTTCTGTCCAAAGCAGAACACAGATGGTTCAGTAGTTCAGGGCAGTCAGTAGCCATGGCAACCCCCCAGGCTGTTCTTGGGAAGGGTGTAAGGGGAGCTACAAAGTTCTATTTTAGCACTTGTAAACTTGATTGAGCTCTCCAGGAAGGATGCTGCCAGGAGAACCAGCTCCCTGCACCAGCTCCTTTGGGAGGGCTTCTGCAGCAGGCCCTGCTTTTTGCAAGGTTTGCAGGGATCTGTGTGGAAACATCTGAAGGACTGAGCTGGGAAAGGTCACAGCAGCCAGTGGAGGTGCAGATGTGTCCCCAGCGCTGCAGCAGAGGAGTGCACTGCAGCCTGTGCGCAGTGCGGCAGGGACCTGCTCCTGTCCCGCTGGCTCCCAGCTGTAATGCTGTGAAGGTTGGAGCTGCCTGTGTCTCATGAGCAAAATGATTTGGAGATGGTTGTGAGTACTTGAAGCCAACCTTGCTGGGTGTATCCCCCAGGGATTCCTGTCCCAGCTCTGGGGTGTTGTATGCTTTTGGGTACTTAGCCCACTTCTAGTGTGGCATTTGGCAGATAGGCAGTGTTAGTCCTGTCTGACCTGGACAGCTGTTTGGGATGGGACAGTACAAGAGCCCAAGAAGATGATAAGAGCTCTCCTGGGTGAGAGCAAAGGTTTACTTACCCATATCCCTTCTCCAACCATGGCTAGAAATGGACTCCCAGGAAAGAGAGTAGGAACAGGAGAAGCATGCAACAATGCAGGCCAGAGGATCCTCCCAGCCTCCAGGTTTTGGTTCAGAGGCTTGCTGAGTTAGGAGTGAGTCCTTGGCCCTGAATGTATGACCTTAAGGAGGTTTTCTTCCATGAATTTATTTAGTTGCTGCTTTGTGAACCCATGAGGACTTCAGTTTCCACAACATCCTGCAGCAAGCAGTTCCTTAGCACAGCAGCACACACAAAGGCAGAGCACCCAGCAGAATGACCCCAACCAGAGATAAGCAGAAGACAGTAAGATGGGAAGATGGAATGAAAACACCAGCAGGAACTGGAGCCAGTGTTACTGTCTCAGCCTTCAGCACAAGCAAGAAAAGAGAATGGAGGGGACAAAGCTGTGCTTGAAGAATGAGATTATGGTGGTGAGATGAAGAGGTTACAAGATGTAGGAGGCAAAGCTTGCTAAAGTGACAGTGTGAAGAGAGGTCCAAGAAGAGCTTTTACCATACACTAAATAGCTGGGGAAATTGGAGAAGTGGAGAGAGGGAGACTTAAAGTGATGTGGGAGGGAAGAGGAGCAGAGCAGAGGGACTGTAGGTCAGCCCAAGGTGCTGTCTCCTCAGCATCCAGGCTGTCCCAATGGCCTGGTGCTGGGAGGAGCATGGCAGCAGCTAACACACAGGACGATTTCTCCTCCTGCCCCCTTGGAAGAACTTCCTGAATCACAGGACTTTATGCTCTTTGCATTCAGTAGTCTTTGACATTTTCTTCCCTGAGTTCTTGTGATCATTTCCTGGATCTCTGTAAACTTTTGCTATCCATCATACTCTGCACCTGCTGGCAGCTGTGCTGTTACTGCTCGCTCTGAACAGTCCCTCTGGCCGATGCCCATCAGTTGATGTTTTATGGATGGCAGCAAACATCAACTTCCTCTACTCTTCTCCTGATTTTTGTGGCTTTGTATTAGTAAGTCCTCCCCCCATCAGCTGTCTCTGAGGCTGGAGGGGCTGATCCCAGGCAGTCTCTGTACATGCAGCCTGTCTGAGGTAGTTGAGCTGGGAGCTCACAGCACTCAAGGTGGAGCAAAGGTTTTCCCTCCTGGCTTATATCCCTTCTCCAGTGCTCTGTCTGGGGTTAGTACTGCTGTAAACACTGAACCAGTATCTTCATGCTGAACTACCCCTGGGGAGCCCAAGGCCCCTTTCCTCCAAAAGGTCAATGCTGGAACTAAACCCCAATGAGGTCTGCAGACAGCAGTTACTGTAAAGTGCTGCCCTGTGGCAGGACAGCTGGGGAACCTCTGTTGGTATGAGGCTTTTCTAAACCTTGGATCCTGTGGATTTCAGCCAGTCCATGGATGGTTGAGCTTCAGGCAGCACACTGGTGCTAGCAGATGTTGTGAGAATGAAGTGATGGTGACAGATGTGGTCCCTAAAGACTTTGCAGTGCTGAGCCTGATGGAGGTTGGAGAGAGGGATGGAGGAGCAAAGGAGGTGGAGCACCTCTGCATCCAGGAGATGCTACAAAGACACCACTGAGCTGGGGCTGCATTTTCCCTGCCATCTGTTTGTGATTTGCTGGAGAGATGCCCAGGTCGTGTTTGTGAAGTCAAACGTGACAGCAAAATCTGTTTCTGAGGGACAGTGCAAGTAGCAGCATGGGACAGAGGGAAGGAAAAGCCTTTCCTCAGCTCGGGGCCAGTGCAGCATGGGACATTGCTATTGGAACAGCAGTGAGGTAATTTTGAAGTCTAGGATGTTGACCAGGTCCCCAGCTGTTTACCAACCCTTCTGCTTGCCTGTAGACAACAGCATGAGAATGTGTTGCTGAACTCAGCAGAGCTTGCCAGAATAGGTGGGCAGGGACAGTGTGCTGAGGGGCTTCAAAAGTATCAATCTGCCTGATGAAGAGCTCCAGAGTACAGGCAATGTTCTCCTTGCAGGAGTTCCCAGGACAAGGATGTCACCAGGGCTCTGTGTGGCACTGCAGCTTCACACCTCTGTGTGTTTCTGGACTGGGTGCTTGCACCTGGCTTCAGTGAGCCTCTGCTTGTGAGCCAGTGTGTGGGCAGCAGTGGTTTCAGAGGGCAGCCAGAGGAGAGCAGCAGCAGAGTTTCTGCTGGGCACAGTAAAGCTGCAGCAGCAGTGTTGGCTCAAACCCTGCAGCTGCTCCAAGCACCTATGCTCTCACATCGGCCCTACCAGCTCTGTGTAGAGAAATTCCTTTGATGAGGTGAGGAGCAGAGCACTGCTGGGCAGCTGGGTGGGTGACAGGAGTGTTGGCACAGGGTCAGTGTAACTCTGGGATGTGCCAGACCCTCTGCTGCAGAGCCTGCTGCAGTCTCCTGCGCTCGCTGTGGATGCTCTTTGGAGCCTTTGTTTTAGCCTCCTGGAAGGTTGTGGCCCCTGTGGTCATTCTGGCTGCTGCCTCATTGTTTCCTGTTTCTCTGGTCCAACCCAGTGTTGGTCAAACTGCTTTCAGATTGCTTAGCTTGTTCTGACTCCCAGAACTTCCTCCCCCAGCAGATGCAGATGTTTCTAAGAGTGTACAGACATCCAGGGAAGCTCCTTGGCACTTTGCCTCGGTGCTCAGTGGGGCCAGGACAGCCCTTCCTGGGCAAGCAAACACAATCTCTTCAGCTGCCCCAGGAGGTTGTTAGGCTTCTGCAGGTGGCATGCAGGGCTGGTGACACACAGTGGAAATGTGGCTGTCATGTGGTGGACTCTGGCTCTTAGTCTCAGTATCCTGGGTTATGTCCCTTTGGGGTTTTCCCTTTGGTTTTTGGGGTTTTTTGTTTGTTTTGTGTCGTTTTTTTCTGGAGTGCTTCTCGACCTGGATTTACAGAAGCCTTTGGCATTGCCTCCCACAGCGTTCTCCACTTGGCATTGGATAAAAAACTGGCTGATGGCTGGGCCCAGAGAGTGGTGGGGAATGGAGCTGAGCCTGTCTTGTGCCCCAGAGCTCAGTGCTGGGCCTGTCCTCTTTAATGTCTTTATGGCTTTAATGTCTGGGTGAGGGCATTGAGGCAGCCTCAGTAGGTCTGCAGATGGCACCAAGCTGGGTGGCTGTGTCCATCTGCTAGAGGGTAGGGAGGCTCTGCAGTGGGACCTGCACAGGTGAGAGCCATGGGCCAAGGCTCATGGTGTAAAGTGCAACAAGGCCAAGTGCCAGGCCCTGCCCCTGGGCCACAACAAGCCCATGGGCAGCTACAGACCTGGGCATGTGTGGTTGGAAAGCTGCAGCTTGGAGAGGACCCTGGGGGGGTTGGTTGGCAGTCACTGAACACAACCAGCAGTGCCCAGGTGGCCAAGCAGGCCAAGGGCATCCTGGCTTGGGCTGGAACCAGGGTGGGCAGCAGGGACAGGAGGTGCCCATGCCCTGTGCTCAGCACTGCTGAGGCCACACCTCGAGTGCTGTGCTCAGCTCTGGGCCCCTCACTGCAGGAAGGACATTGAGGGGCTGCAGCCTGTCCAGAGGCTGGAGAAGGGCCTGGAGCAGCTGGGAGTGAGGAGGGGCTGAGGGAGCTGAGGCTGGAGCAGAGGAGGCTGAGGGCAGAGCTCATTGCTCTCTGCAGCTGCCTGCAGGGAGGTGGCAGTGAGGAGGGGGCAGCCTCTGCTCCCTGGGGGACAAGGGACAGGAGCAGAGGGAATGGCTCCAAGCTGCCCCAGGGGAGGCTCAGGCTGGATCTGAGGAAATATTTCTGCACTGGAAGGGTTTTCAAACCTTGGAACAGTCTGCCCAGGGCAGTGCTGGAGTCACCACCCCTGGGGTTGTGAGGAGCTGTGAAGCTGTGCTTGGGGACATGGTTTGGTGGTGACTCTGCAGTGCTGGGTGCAGGGTTGGAGTGGATGAGCCTGGAGAACTCTTCCAGCCAGATGTGTTCTGTGATTCTGTGATTTTTCTCCTCTTCCTACAACTATGCACGAGTGTGGGGTCAAGAATCAGATGCTGTAAGGAGCTCACCAAAAGGACAAAATGAAATAAAATCCTTTTCCTTCCTTCTCTTAAACTGACTGAAGGCTCTGGCCATAGTGTCCTTCATCTGCTGCCATGTGTGTCACCAATGCCCTTTTTTTATAACAGTGGCAGAGCAATTTTGCTTTTCAGATGAGGAATGTCATGCTGGCCTTCTCCCAGCCCATCCCACCCTGGGGCCATTGCTGTCACCATGCTCAGCAGCACTGCTGTGTTAGACCGTGACATGCCCACACTGCCTTCCATACTTCTGCATACCAGAAGCCCTTCAGTGCATTCTGCAGATGTATCTGTGTCAGCTCTGGAACCCTGGGCTGCATCAAAAGCAAAGCTGCCAGCAGATCCAGAGAGGGCATTCTGCCACTTTGCTCTGGTGAGACCTCACCTGGAGTACTGCACCCTGCTCTAGAGCCCTCAGCACAAGACATGGACCTGATGGAGAGGGTCCAGAGGAGGCCACAAAAACGATCAGGGGGTTGGAGCAGCTCTGCTATGGGGACAGGCTGAGGGAGCTGGGGGTGTTCAACTGGGAGAAGAGAAGGCTTCAGGGAGACCTAATAGCAGCCTGCCAGTACCTGAAGGGGCTACAAGAAGGATGGGCACAGACTGTTTACAAAGGTCTGCAGTGACAGGACATGGGACAATGGCTGCAAATCAGAGCAGAGCAGATTGAGATTGGCTGTGAGGAACAAGTTCTGCACCAGGAGGCTGCTGGAACACCGCAGCAGGTTTCCCAGGGAGGTGGCTGAGGCCCCATGCCTGGAGATATTCAGGGTGAGGCTGGACAGGGCTGTGGGTAACCTGCTCTAGTGGAGATGTCCCTGCTGAGTGCAGGGCTTGGACTGGATGAGCTCTGGAGCATGTTTGCAACCCAAACCATTCTGTGGTTCTATCTGTACGTGGAACACAATGCAACGAACACACCCAGGCTGCGTTTCAGGTGCAAGAGTATGCACTAGGACCAGAGTGTGTTCTCTTCAGCTGCCCCCTGGCCTGCCTGGACTGCTAAGAGGGCTGCCCTTGCTACCCTGGATGTTGCTGGCTGCCATCCCCAGGGCTGTCCACACCTGAAGTGTCTGTCAACCTCCTCATGCAATTGGAATCTCTAGTCCACAGGCCTGTGTTGCCTAAGGCTCCCTTTCCCCAGGTGTGTGCAAACACTCCCAGCATTGTGCTCAGTGCAAGCAGAGTTCCCACGGGTATTCTGAGCAGGAATTTAGCAGAACACAGAGCAGAGAGGCTCTGAAGTCACTGCAGTGGCTGAGGGAGTAACACTAAGGGTATGCCACATCCATAAGAGCATGGACAGTAAGTCCACTCAGCTCCTCAGCTGAAACTAGACCACTTGTGAGCTGAGGAATACAAAACTCAGCCTGTGTGGATTTCAGAGCTTGGAGGACCCCAAGGGCTCCCACTCCACTGGGGCACATTGCTGTTCTTACCTGCTCGTGGCTCTGCTTCAGTCTCTGGCCTGCTGAGTGCTGCTTTCCAGGGTCTACCAGAAACCTCCACATCTTCAAGAGCAAAAGCAGAAATGAACAGAAAGTTGTAGGATAAGGCATGAATAATTCTCATTCATCTTTAGGATTGGGTCAGGCTGAACCTTCACCCCCTTGGTGAGATGTTAGCTCTGAGGGGTACTGTCCCTGGCAGCCCAGCAGTGCTTGCCCCCTCCCACGCAGGGAGGATGCTGCACTGTCAGTACAAAAGCAAAGCCACAAAACCTCCAAGGTGAAGTGCAAAATGTGCTCATGAGCGATAGCAAAGTCTTCTAACGCTCAGCAGGCACAAATAGCATTTCTATCTTAGCACAGTAGTAGTGGGTGCTGAAGTTGTTCCCACGTGGGTGTGTTGAGGACATCCTCAGACTCAGAGCAGTCTGTGGAACTCCTACCAGCAACCAGATCAGAGAAGGAGAAGGATGAGTAGAGTAAGATGCTGCTGTGCATCAGGAGAGCAACAGACTCACAGTCTGAGGCCTTCTGGCAGAGCTCATCTGTGTAGGTCTCAAGCAGCACTCATTCAGCTGTTCCTGCAGTCAGAGGATTGTCTCCCCACTGTTCCAACCAGCACAAATGTATCCACCCAGAGATTTTTTGTCTGCACAGCTGTGAACTGTGTGTTGTGCAGACAAGAGAATATAGTCCCAGGAAAAGGTTCTGTCCTGCTGCAAAGCAGATGTAGAGGATGGACAAGACTGGGTGTGCAGCAGAAGCTGCATTTGAGATTCTGAGGGGTAGATGAGAATTAGGTACTCTGGGAAATGTCCCAGGGACTGAACTCTCACAGCTTGGACAGGATGCCATGTTCTAAGCCACAGTCAGAAGACCCCTGAAAGATAATCTCTGCTGAACAGGGGAGGATGCAATCAAGAGTAATAAATAGAAATGGGTAGGGGATGCAGCATCTTGGGGAAGAGCAGAAACCCCAATGACAAGTACATGGGGAAAAGTAGAATCTGAATGAGGCCACATCTGGAATGTGGTGTCCAGTTCTGGGCCTCTCAGGTCAAGAAGGACCTTGGGGAACTTGAGAGTCCAACCCAGAGCCCCTAAGCTGTTGCAGGCAGTGAACATCTCCTGTGAGGCCAGGCTGAGGGATGTGCAGGGCAGTGTTGGGAGGTTTGATGGTTTGGGAGTTCCCCACCCCCCACACTTCATAAAATGACCCAGACTAGACTTAGCCAGCTGGAAGTTAAGGACTGAAGCTCCATTTACAGCTCAGCACAATGTGCAAGCAGAGATATACACAATAGACAGGAATAGTTACAGAGACAGACAAGTTAAAGGTAACACAGAAACACAATTCCCCTGCCAGCAATCAGAGTCCCCAGGAGAGGCTCCCAACCACCCTTCCACCTTCTCCCCACCCCTACACCTTACCCCAGGGTTTGCCTTATGCACAAGGTGAGTTTGGAGGATGGGCCAGGGGGATTAGAAGGAAAGTGGTTAGTGAGGTTACTTGGCAGAGAGGAGAAGGCCAGAAGCTGCTAACAGCCTGAGACACTGTGCCCCAGAGACTGCCTTATCTATGTTTTGAGTTCTTAAACATCTCAGCAAGCCCATGAGTGAAGTAGACATCACCATTGTTTCCTTTTCACAGCCTATAATATAATTTTCTCTATTAAAATATTCCAATTAGCCTCAAACCAGCACAGGAGGACACAGCCAGGCTCTGCCCAGGGGTGGCCAAGGGCAGCACAAGGGGCACTGGGTGCCAGCTGGAGCAGAGGAGGTGCCAAGGGAACAGAAGGGGACACTTTGTCAGTGTGAGGGTGCTGGAGCCTGGAGCAGGCTGCTCAGAGAGATTGTGGAGTGTCCTTCTCTGGGGCCTTTCCAGACTCCCCTGGCTGTGTTCCTGCCCTGGGTGACCCTGCTCTGGTGGACTGCTCAGGACTCACTATGCTGTGATTTGCATAGTGAGTCCTGATACATCCACTGCAGGGCTGGGCAGTAACCCTCACTTTGAGTTGGTTAAATTCTCTTCACTTGTGAGACTGGATTTTGTCTCCCTGTGCTATATTAAAGAGCCTTTTGGATCAGACAAAGTCTCTTACCAAGGGGAGTTTTTTCAGGAACTCAAATGTGTCACTGGGCTCTTGGCTTAGTGCAGGATTGCCCTTCTGCAGGTGGGACCTGTGCTGCCTGAGAGTTCTGCAGGGTAAAAAGCACTCCTCACTGCTTTGCTGGCCTTGCCCAACGCTTCCCTCAGCTTTCTCAAACTTTCAGCTTCTTTTTTTGTTGGCTGGTCCCTGGGGAGAGAGGGCCCAGGGGAGACATCTGTGCCTGAGCCCACGTCTAGGTTCTCTTATCATCAGTGGGTAGAGTGTGATGCCCTGCAGGATGATTTCTCCACTCCTCTGGGCAGTGCCACCTCCCTGGGAAGGTCAGAGCTTCAAAGACACTTAAGCATCTTCCTCTCTTTGAACCTAGAAGGCTCAAGAGCAATTTGGAGTTGTCTCTCTTGCTCCATGTCACTGCTTAAGCAAGATGAGATGCATCCCACTTGGGTGTGCAAGTCCACAGGCTGATACTTCACACAACTCCTTTCATACTGCATCTGCTGCTGCTGCAGCCAGGAGGGGCTGCCTCTGATCTGCAGCACTACAGCAGCTGCTCCTGTAGCTAAAATTTCTGCATATTTCAGCCTTTTCAGTACTTGCAGGGTACAGCCCTTTGGGCTTTGATCTTGGTGACTCAGATGGCTGTGGTTAACTGAACCATCCTTAGTGTATTTGCCACTGCCACAGGTTTTTGCTGTTTGGGGAAATGATCATCCTCTCTTCTCCTGGGGTTGGTTTGTTGTTCCATGGGGTTTTGTTGGGGATTTTTTGCTTGGTCGATTTTGGGTTTCTTTTGTGTGGTTTGTTTGTTTTTCTTATAACAATGCAGAGCTAGGATTAGAATTGTCACTTTCTAAAAAGCAAGAGAGAGAAATCTGCAGTCCCTTCACCTCTGTCAGATCAGTACCAGTTCAGTACCTTTACAAGCTGAGCAGGTTGCTGCTTTGTCAGATTTATGTATCAAATCCTGTCTAAACATCCCCCAGTGATATTAATTAGCATTACCAACACTGCCAGTGTTTGGCTCCTGAGCATTTCCTTCTGATAGCAAAATATCACAGACTGGAGAAGGAAAAGCCATGAGCAGTGCCAAGTGGTGGCCCTCAGGGGTCCATACTGGGACCTGTGCTGTTTAACATTTTTATCACTGCTACAGACAGGGGGATCCAGGCAGCACCAGTGTGCAGGTGACACAAGCTGAGTGGTGCTGTCCATATGCCAGAGAGACAGGATGGCATCCAGAGGGACCTGGACAAGCTGCACAAGTGGCACAGGTGAACCTCATGAGGTTCGACAAGAGTAAGGACAAGTTCAATAACAGCAGCTGCAAGTTCTGCAGCTGGGCTCCAGCAATCCTCACTGCCAATGCAGGCTGGAGGAGGGGGTTGAGAGCAGCCCTGCAGAAAAGGCCTTGGGGGTGCAGGTGGGTGAAAAGCTGGGCAGGAGCCAGCAGTGGGCACTGACAGCCCAGAAGGCCAAGAGCAGCCTGGGCTGCATCCAGAGCAGTGTGGGCAGAGACGGAAAGAGGAGATCCTGCCCCTCTGCTCTGCCCTGGGGGGGCCTCACCGGTGGGGCTGGGGCCAGCTCTGGCATCTCCAACACAAGATAGACCTGGACCTGATGAAGAGGGTCCAGAGGAGGCCACAAAAGTGATCAGGGGTCTGGAGCGCCTCAGAACCCCGGCTGAGGGAGCTGAAGAAGAGAAGGCTCCTGGCAGACCTAAGAGCAGCCTTACAGTAGCTGCAGAAGGCTGCAGAGGGACTGTTTGCAAAGACCTGCAGGGACAGGACCAGGGCAATGGTTTGGAATGAGAGCAGAGCAGATTGAGATTGGCTGTGAGGAACAAGTTCTGCAGCAGGAGGCTGCTGGAACACTGCCACAGGTTGCCCAGGGAGGTGGCTGAGGCCCCATGGCTGGAGATACTCAAGGTGAGGCTGGACAGGGCTGTGGGCAACCTGCTCTGGTGGAGATGTCCCTGCTGGGTGCAGATTGGACTGGAGGAGCTCTGGAGCTCCCTTCCAACCCAGACTATGCTGTGAGTCTATGAACAGCCTGAGTGATTTAGGTTGAAAATATCTCTGAAGGTCTCTGATTCAAGCCCTCACTCCAAGCAAGAGCAACTTAAAGCAGCCACTATCTCTAAAGGAATATTTTATATTGGCTGCTTCTCCTCAGTCTGCTACCTGTGCACTTTGTGTGGTGCTTCTTTGGGTTGTGTTTCCAAGCACTAGGGTTGGTTCTAGCTATGCCAAGAAGTTAAAGAGCCTTCTGCTAGAAGGCTTCTCATGGATGCTTTCTGCTTGTTTGTAGATGTTGCTTTTTGTCTCCTCCTCCATATTAAGCTGGTTAAATTGAGCCTCTCTCATCTCTTGCAGGAAATCATGTCAGCTGGAGACATACTAGGGAGTTTCAGGGCTGCTTCTAGCAGAGCTCAGATTACCTCCACAGATGGAGGTTCCACAGCCTCTTTGACCACTTTTGGGGGGGGGGTGCAAAGAAAAAAAAAATTCCTGATAGCTACTTGAATTTTTTTCTTCTTGCAGCTTGTATCTTGTGCTCCTTTCACTGTGTGTCTCAGAGGAGAGCCTGACTCCTGCCTCCTCTACATCCTCCTGCTTGTAGCTGCAGGCAGCAAAGGGTCTTTGCCTTCCCTTCCTCAGCTGTGTTCCAGCTGCCTCAGCATCTCCTTGCACCGCCACTGCTCCAGCCCATGACTGTCTTGGTGGCCTCTGCTGGACTCAGCCCAGAAGTTCTACATCTGTCTTGTACCAGGCTGGACTCTGCACTCGAGGTGTGGCTTCACAAAAGCCAGATTGAGAGGAGGGATCCCATCCTTTGACCTGCTGGCTGTATGCCCACTGCTCTGTGGCTGGCCTCAGGCAGGACACATCTCTGACCTCTGTGCAGCTTCCTGCCCTCCAGGACTGCTCAGATCCGTTTCTGTGAAGCTGCTTTCCCACCATCATCTGTGGCCTGTCCTGCTGCTGCAGGAGCAGGAACTGGACCCCTCTGTGGAGGCTGCTGTCCACCCCTTTCTCCAGCCTGTCAAGGTCCCTCTGAACAGCAGCCCTGCCCTCCAGTGCATTATCCATGCCCCCCCTCACCTCCCATGAGCACCATCCACACACTTGTTGAGCTGGTTAATAAAGACCTTAACCATCATCAGTCCTTGAGGAACATCACTGCTGTAATCCATTCCTGCAGCTAATTGCCATTTTTCTGCTCCATTGGAAGGTTTGAGTGTTTCCTCCTACAGCAGCTTCTCCTCTGGGCAGCTTCTGACATCCACAGAGGAGATCCGTGACTCAGTCCTAACATCTCTCCCCTCCTCTTTATGATCCATAAGTTGTGACAGTGTAGCCAAAGAGACTAAATCTTGACTCATGGTTCACATGAAGCTCTTCACTCAGCACTAACCTCTGCAGGCACTGCCTGGACACTCCAGCAACCAACTTCAGGACTATGGTTTGGTGGAGCAGCAATGCTGGGTCCCTGCCCTGTGCCCACAACCCCTTTCCTTCCTGGCAAAGACTGCACTGGACTACTGCAGGTCATCTCCCAGAGTGATTATTTCTTCTGTCTGCAGAAGTCTGTTGTCTTCAGGGCAAGGTCCCCTCTCTGCCTCCAGTTGCTCACTGAGCTTCCAGTCACAAGTGGTGGTCTCCACAGGCTCAGCCTCAGCCCAGTTCTCTCTGGATGGGGGAATTATTTGCACCCAAGATAAGCTTGCAGTGACACTGAGATGGGTGGGAGCATTGATCTGCTGAAGGGTGGGCAGGCTCTGCAGAGGCACCTGGCCAGGCTGAATCTGTGGGCCAAGGTCATTTGTATGAGGTTCAACCAGGCCAAGTGCTGGGTCCTGCACTTGGGTCACAACCACCCCATGGAGATTGCAGGCTAGGGGCAGAGCAGCTGGGAAGCTGCCCAGAGGAAAATGACCTGGGGGTGCTGCTCAGCAGAGAGGGGAATGTGAGCCAGCAGTGTGCTGAGGGAGCCAAGAAGGCCATCAGCAGTCTGGCCTGGATCAGGAATAGTGTAACAGGAACAGGATTGTCCCCCTGTAGTCAGCACTGGCGAGGCCACACCTTGAGTACTGTGCAGTTTTGGGCCCCTCACCCCAAGAAGGACATTGAGGGGCTGGAGCAGGTCCAGAAAGGGTGATGAAGGTACTGAGGCATCTGGAGAACAGGGCTGGGGAGGAGTAGCTGAGGGAGCTGGGGGCTGCTCAGTCTGCAGAAAAGGAGGCTGAGGGGAGACCTCTCTACAGCTGTCTGAAAGGAGGTTGCATGAGGTGGAGGTTGGGCTCTTCTTCCCAGGGAAAAGTGACATCAGAGAAGGTTTAGGTTGGACATTAGAAGAAACTTCTTCCCTGAAAGGCTTCTCAAAGACTGGAACAGGCTCCCCAGGGAAGTGGTTGAGTCCCTGCCCCTGGAGGTGCTTAAAAGATGCAGAGGTGCTGAGGGACATGGTTCAGCCCCAGACTTGGTAGAGAAAGGTTGGCCTGGATGATCTCAAAGGGCTTCTGATGCCAAAAGGATGCTGTGATTCTACGCCGTGATGCACAGGGAGGCTTCCTCAGCACCCGCACCTGCGGCGTCCTGCTGCGCCCAGGGCACAGCTGATGCTGCAGGAGGAGTTGTGGTACAGAAAGGGAAGGGAAAGGAGGAGTGGTCCCTCCACCTCACCCAGCTGCCCTCCTGCCTCTGGAGGCAGCTGTCCGTGGCCCACTCTTCCCATCCAGAGGGCACTGGTGGTACTGGTGCCACTGGCAGTGTCTCTGTGCTAAGCAGCCTGTCCCAGACGGACTTGGGCCACACACAGACTTTGAGCTCTGCAGAAACAACCTGCAGGAGCTGTGGCCTGCGGCCTGGTGCTGCACTGTTAACCACCATTAACTCTTGTTAGCCACCATTAACCACTGTTAACCCTTGCTAATCACTCTTCACCATCCTTAACCCTTGTTTTAACCACCAGTAACCACTGTTAACCATCATTAGTCACTGCCAACCCTTGTTCGCCATCATTAACCATTAGCTGCCTGCTCTGGGGCAGAGCTTTGTTTCAGGGCCCTGCTCACTTTGGCTTTTCTCTTAGGCTCTGCTGAGGTTCCTGGGTGGGATCTGCTGGCTCTGTGCAGCAGCTGTGGGCAGCGTGAGGGAGGTGGCCCAGGAGTAGTGATGAGGGGGAGGATGGGCATGTGGCCAAAGCCAGGCATGTGCCAGCCTCTGAGCTTCCTCACTGGGTGCTCTTTGCAGGGCTCCTCCCAGCTGCCTGAAAACAAGCCCATGGTCTGGTGACCCCCACCCTGAGTGAGGGAGGTCCCTGGGAGAGGGGTGGCAGGGTGCCCAGCCTGTGCAGAGGGCTTCTTGGCAGGCCTGTCCCCCGGACTGGCAGGAAATGAATCAGCTTTGGTCATGGGGTGCTGCAGCCTCCCTACCCTCCCTGTCTCCTCCCTGCATCCGGCTCCTTGCTTCTTGGTGCTGTGGAATAGGAAGTCCTGAATGGTTCCTCTGCAGGGAGCTCCACAGCAATGCTGGATGCCAAGGACAAGGGTGTGGGGCAAAGAGCTGCGCTCACCTCCATGCCCTCAAGCAGTCCTTGCACATGCTTGGGGTCGGGCCGCAAGGGCCAGGACAGGATAATGCCAATGCTGCCAGGGACTGCACCTCCTCCAGTCTGACCTGCTCAGGTTCCCTCCCTGTTGCTTGCTTCTGAACTGGGAGGAGATCTGTGTTCAGTGTCAGTCAGGCTGTGCTCCTCTGCTCTGCTCACTAGCAGCAGCAGCACGGAGGAGAGGTACAATGTGTGCAGCTGCTTGTCTCTTGAGTGGGTGAGTGAGGATAGCTGAAGTCAGTGACAGCTCTTGAAACTGGAGGGAGAAGCTTGGAACTCCCCTGCCATAATGTTCTCAGGATGTGACTACAACCCAGGTGTATATCTCTGCCAAGCAGCTCACAGGAGAAATACTGGCAGTGATGGGCAGTGGTGCAATCCTACCTTGCATCTGTGAGCTGGGGGTGTGGGGGCTTGTCCCCTCCTCAGTGGCCACCAAATGGCTGGGGATTGCATTTTCTGGTTTCCAGGTCTTGTTTATGGTTCCTGAGTCTTCACCTCTAAGGTGTCTTCAGGGGCCTGGTGCAGTGCTGAAGAGAGAGGTGTCCATGTACAGGGACTTGAGTCCTGCACATGCAGGAACCTTTGCAGCCCAAGAGCTTGCATGGGGCAGCAAAAAGGGGCTGCCAGCTGTGCACACAGTGCCCATGTAGGCCTGCAGCCTGTCCTTCTCTCACCTGCAGGAACAGGCTGGCTTTGGAAATCCCAGTGCAAATGGACTGCAGCTCTGCAGTCTGACAGCACTCAGGAATGTGTTCAATTAATAGGTTCTTTTAATGCACGTTTCTAGTCTGACTCACACAGTGAGAGTGTTTGTGTTCTGAGGTCTCGTAGTGACTTTCAGCATTTTTTTCTTTTAAGGTGAGGTTGCCTCTGTTCAAAGGAAGAGTAAGGTACCAGGAATACACAAGGTGCTAAAGACCACACCTAGACTAAGCAAAGCTGTCCCCCAAAAGGAGTAAAAAGTCACCATGGCAGAGTTTACAGGTTACAAGGAGACCTCCAGTCGGCACCTGCGGTTCAAGCTGCAAAGCCTTAGTCGCCGCCTTGATGAGCTGGAGGAAGCAACCAAAAATCTGCAGAAGGCCGAGGATGAGCTGCTGGAGCTCCAGGACAAAGTCATCCAGGCAGAAGGCAGCAACTCCAGCATGCTGGCTGATGTTGAAGCCCTGCGGAAGAGAGTGCTGAAGATTGAAGGCAAAGACGAAGAAATTAGGAAAGCTGAGGAGCTCTGCCGGTTAATGAAAGAAAAGCTTGAAGAGGAGGAGAGCCTCACCCGAGAGCTGAAGTCAGAAATTGAGCACCTGCAAAGGAGAATGGCAGAGCTGGAGAAGCTGGAGGAGGCCTTTGGCAGGAGCAAGAATGACTGCACGCAGCTGTGTCTTAGCCTCAACGAAGAAAAGAACTTGACCAAAAAGATATCTACAGAGTTAGAAATACTCAGAGTTAAAGTGAAGGAACTGGAAGCCTCCGAGGACAGGCTGGATAAAACTGAGCAGAACTTAACAGGTGAGTTAGAAAAACTGAAATCCTTAGCTCTGAGCTTCATCACTGAGAGAAAACATTTTAATGAAAGAGAAAAGCAGAATGAAAAATTAATTCAGGAGCTCACGCAGAAGCTAGAACAGAACAATAAACTGACTAGGGCAGATCAAACGAGAAATGCATCCAACTTGCTAGAAAGGTCATCAAATAATCTCCTGGACAGAAATGATTTGAGGATTGAAGATGATTTGACTTCTGCATTGCCCTCGAAGGAGACCAGGAGGAAGGGAAGTGTGGACTACCTGAAGCATGCAGAAAATGAAACCAGGAATAAATCAGAAAACCAAAAGAATAAAAATCAGGAAGACAACAAAGTGAAAGATCTCACCCAAGAAATTGAGAAACTTAAAACTCAGATCAAGCATTTTGAGTCTTTGGAAGAAGAACTCAAAAAAACGAAAGCCAAAAACAGCGACCTGCAAGACAGTTACCTGAGTGAGCAGAACAAGAACAAACTCTTAACAAGTCAGCTGGAAGAAATCAAAATGCAGATGAAGAAACAGAAAGAGCTGGAGAACGGGGAGTTGGAGAACGAGGACATGAGCTTTGCTGGCAGGAGCAAGCACGACAGACCGAAATACAGAGGTGTCACAGCTGATCTGGCCACTGGCAGGCACAAGCCAAGGGAGCTCTCACCACAGCAGCGCCGGGAAAGAACAAGGAACAGAGACTTCTCTGTCAGCAATGACAGCTACAGTCACACTGGGAAGCAGGTGCTGAGCCCAAGCTTAATGAACAGAAAAGCAGGTAAGGCAGCTGGTGCATCTGCCCTCTCAGACACTGCTGGGACAGATACAAAAAGACTGGAAGAGAAATCTTCAGTTTCCACTTTTCCTCCTGGTCAGAAGGAAGGCAGTGTCACCCAGCACGAGGGGAAGAGAGCAAAGGAGCAGCCGTCTGTCCTTAGCCGCTACCCTCCTGCTGCACAGGAGCAGAAGTCTTGGAAAGTGCCTTCCAGACCTGTTGGTGATTCAAGCCTGAGATCCAAGGCTGAAAAGCCATCCCAGGTGCTCCGTGGCAGCTGCCAGGCTGGTGCTGACACACAGGATGAGAAATCAAGCAAAGGAGACTCGTTGGCTTCTTTGGGTGAGAAGCTGAAATACAGTCAGGCAGAGGTCAGTGAGTGCTCAGGGGACACACTGCTCAGCAGGGGTCACCATGTCTCTGCCAATGGCACATCTTCAACACACAGGTACCACCTCTCCTCTCACACCTTGGCACCTGACTCCAGTGGCTCTAAAGCAGAAGCAGTGACCACTTCTGCTGCCTCAAACCGACAGCCCTCAGAGGGGAGGGCCAGAAGAGCAATAATGTCCCAGGAGAAAGAATTTGCAGAGACCTCACTTGAAAGTGCGAAGCCTCCGGCGCTCACCAAGCGCTGCCATCGCTCCAGGAGTCAGGAGGACATTCTGCAGATTCTCACAGGTCTGGATAAAGAAGACATGGAGCAGTCTTCAGCTTCAACAGGTCATGTAAATGCTGGCTTAAAAACAGACTCCAGGACCACCCAGAGTAACCAAGAAAAACTTAATGCAGATGAAGAATGGGGAAGAAGCAGAAAAACGAGCACTCAGTCAGAGTTTGAGGCCAGAAAGAAAGTCAGTGCCAAGCAGTTCTCCAATTCCAGGGCAGTTCCTAGAGCATCAGTTTTTGAAAATGACAAAACCACTCTCAGTGAGGAAGACTGCACCAAGTGTATGAAACCATCAGATGCCACCGCTGGAGGATTTCAGCCCAGAAGGTCATTCAGCCCAAGAGAAGCTCTGAGGTCAAAAGCTGTCATTAAACCTGCCATTGTTGAGAAGGACATGAAGGCAGTCATGGGGGGGACCATGTCTGAGGCAGAGTCAGAGAAACAGAAGTCTGTTTTGAAAGTGGTGACAAACAAAATGACAAGCAGCATCACCATCTTCCCTTCCGAGGCAACGGCTCCAAGGAGCGGTGCAGATCCAGCAGCCAAGGAGAGGCATCTTACCACCAGCAACATCAGAGTTGCTCCTAATGAGCCCTCAGCAGTAGCAAACAATCTCCCCACTCCCTTTGAGATCTCGATCAATAAAAGTGCTCTGAAATTATCTGAGACGGACAGAACTGGAGAGGCAGCATCCAGGAGTAAAGCAGAGACAGTGGTCTCCAGAAGCAGCATTGTGATAAAGACTTCTGAGCTCCTGGAGAGGACCAGCGAGACGCCTGCGGAGACCACCAGCTGGAAGAGCTTTGCAGACACAGCTCCAGCAGAAACAAAACACGTCACTGTGAGAAGTTCCTGGAGAACAAGACAAGGCCTACATTCCCTGGAGGACTCTCAAACCAAAGTGGAGAAAACTGCAGCTTCCAGTGCTGCAAACCTGTGTAGGTCCTCAGTGGACCTCTCAGACACGGCAGGGAACAGCATAAGAACAGACTCCCTGGAGCAGACCTCAGCAAGGACCAGTGCCACAGCCAGCTCCTGGAGTGCCGAGCTGGAGTCCCGAAGGACCAAAAGTAACTTGAGCGCATCTGAGCTGCTGCCGCGCAGGAGCTACGCCGGTGACCCTGCGGCTGCCTGCCATCGTGCCACACCACTTGTAAGTACCCTGTGGGGAGCACTCGGCTTGCAGCTGAGGAGGTTTCCCAGGTTGCCTCTTGGTTGTGGGGTGCCTGATCTGAAATCCTTGCTGCTCATTTCTGAAGTGCTGCCCTGTCCCTGCTCCTGCTGTCATCAGCTGACTCCTCACTTGTAAAGTACCCGATTGAGGCTTCCTGAAATTTCATCCACCTGCTTGGGTCTTGTGAGGCCATGTGAGTAGTGTTTGGTGCTGCCAAGAGGGAAGATAGTCACAGCTTATGTAGGACATGCTATGCTTTTCAGAGTGGCTTTGCAGTGCACTGCCAGCTTGCAGCAGAAATGAAAGCATGGTGGAAATCACGTGCAGATACAGCTCCTTTCGGTTAGGAGCTGCAGTTTCCCCACGTGAAACCAGACTCTAGACTGAAAATGCTTCCTGAGCATCTCCTACACAGATGAGTGCTGGCCAGGGCCACAGCCAGCTTGGTCTGTGCCAGTGTGCCATCTGGAAAGACGTAATAGCTGCTGGGATAGCTGAGCTCTTTTCTGTCCCATTGGCTGGTACCAGAGTGAAGGGAGCTCTTCGAAGCAGAACTGGCACATGCAGACAGTTGGTGTCAAGAGCTCTGTGTCCCGCCAGAGCTGCAGGCTCTGTGGCATCAAGTGCCTCTCTAGTCCATTGAAGCACCTGCTGACTCCTACTGCAGCACCTGCCACTGCTCTCCAACACTCGGAGCTGCTCTAAGCAGCTGCTGCCATTGCCAGTCTCTAGGTGGAGCCCAACTGAGTAATCTGACAGGGCTGGTGGCAGAGGGGCCGGATTCAGAACTGAGTGACACTGACAGAGGTGAAGTGGTGGAGATAGGAAAGGAGCTCTACATTTGTAAAACTTCTCACCCACTTCTGCGGCAGTGAGAAGCACAGAACAGCTGGCACCTTTGCTCTGCAGAGCCTTGCTTGGTGTCACAAAGCTACCCTGGGGCACTGAGAGTTCCTTGTCTCCTTGACCAGGGTCACAGGCAGCCTCTGCTGCTCTCTGAATCCAGGCAGAACTGGCATGACTGAGATTTTTGTTCTGTGTTTCTGTGCTTGGGATCCATGCCTGGGGCTCCCTCTGTCCCAGAGTCTGAATTCCCAACATGCACAGCCTTGAGCCTCGCTGGTTTCCACATGCAGCTGGGCTCAGAGGTGGCCTGCAGGATGGGCACTCGGCTCACAGATGGTCAGCCCTGGAGCCCTGCAGGATGGGTACTTGCAGGTTGCTTTCTTGTTGCCCCATGGCAGCCAGGGCTGAGTGGAGCTCTGCAGAGTGGTCTGCATCTGGGCTCCAGGGCAGATCAAAGTTGACAGCTGTGTGATGTGCCCTCAGCAGCTGCTGAAGTGTGTTTCAGAGAGCAGCCTGACCTCTGCTTGGCTATCATGGGTATTTTTGATGAATGGGGTGGCTTCCAGCTGTGCCAGTGGCTGCAGGGACAGTCAGGAAGGTGACAGCAGGGTTAGTCCACCCAAGGCTGAGTACTGAGGTAGGGAGCTACTGCACTGTGCCCTTGGGAAAAAACCACCCAAAGTATCTGCCTTTGAAAGGCACCTTCAGGTTTCTAAGCTGCCTGGTATCACAAGCAGTCTGCTGTGCTGGGGTTTGTGCTTGAGCTCAGGATGTAGCTGCCTCTCTGGCAGCAGGCTTGGCACTGATCTGTGCTGACTGCACATTTTGTTTTCATGTGAAGGCATCAGGGGCTCCTCTTTCCAGCTTCACTGTCCAGAGTCTGAGATTGCCTTAAGAACCAGAGCTGCAAAACGTGAGCTCTGTGCTGGCTGGTTTGCCAGAATGCATCTTCCTTTCCTCACAGTGCCTGACTGCTTGCTGCAGCACAGCAGGAGACTAAAGCAAGCTGGAGGCTTGGCCTCTGCCTCAGCCTGTCCCTCAGAACAGACCCAGTGTAACACCTGGCAATAATCCTTGCAGGGAGGTGCCAAGGCACAAGATGTGATCTTATGCTGCTGATGGGGGCAGAAGCCCCAGTGAATCTAGAGGAGGTGTCAGCAGCTGTCAGCCACAGCAGCAGCTCCTCAGAGTGCCGCTTTGGAGCAATAGGTGCTGCTGGCTGGGTGCTGCAGCTGGCTGGGTGCTGCAGCTGGAGCCCAGCTCCCTCTGCAGCTGGCAGCTGTTCTGCAGTGCGCCTGGCGCAGCGAGCAGGCAGGCAGCAGTGCAGGCTGAGGGCACGGACATGGTCTTGTGGCTGTGACTTTGATGTGGCTGATCTGGGCATGTGAGATATGTTGGGGGGTGGTGCTGGAAGGGATCTCAAAAGATCATCTAGTCAAGGCTGTTCTTCAAGTGAAGGTGTGCACACCTGCTTGTGAGGGGCAGGTCTCAGGGCAAGGTCTCCTAGGCAGCATCCAGGGATCTGCTGCCCCTTGCCTCTTCTGCGCTCTGCTGTAGGGACTGACACCAGCTCACCCTTGCTGGCTCCACTCCAGCTTCTCCTGAAGCAGCCAGGCAGGCCACAGCTCCATCTTCATCTTTCTTTGGACTTTGGTAACTTTGCCCAAGGGCTCCCTTCTGTTTTGTGTGAATCCTCACGTTCTGATCAGAGCAGCTTCCCAGGTGCTTGTCAGTGACCAGCAGATTGTCCTTCGGGGTGCTGTGAAGAGTGCTGAGCTCCACACTGACCTGGCTCTGGTGCAGTACCAGCAGGTGGTGGTCTGCATTGCCAGCACATGGCAAGGGTGCAGCTCAGTGTCCCTGGCTCGACTCTTCACCTGTGGAATTCTTTGAGGCTCTCTGGGTCATAAATTCTTGCTGCTTGACAGCAGAGATGGGCTGATCCCACATGCCCAAGGGGATACAGCTCCTATGCGCTCACTTGGTGGTGTCATAGCTCAAAACAGCTTGGTCAGAAATACAGAGGGGGCCCAGCTCTTGCAAAGCTGTCCAGATCCACCAAGCTGACAGCCATTCATGAACTGAAAATGATCAGCTTGTGGCTTTGAGCAGCCTGGCTCCCTGTGGTCACCTCTGGCCTGTTGGCAATCCCCGTGTTGTGCCTCATCACTGAGGTGCTGCTGTGCACACCTCACTCCTGCTGTAAGGCTTGGATCACAAGGGGGAGGTCAGGGCCACTGTCTGCTGGACGTTGTCCACAGCAGAGCCAGCACAGGGCAAATGTTTTCCCATCCAGACATCAGATCTTTGACCTGGGAGCCCATCAAAGCTTGGTGTCCCTCTCAGAGATTCTTTTCTACCAGGCCTGGGGGCCGCTGCTTCTTCTTTCCCTGCTCTGCTTTTTGCCACAGGGCAGGGCCCAAATCTGTTCCAGCAGTGCCCACAGGCCCTGCCCAGGGTGTGCGCTGCATGTTTCAGCAAATACAGCACCACCCCCAAAGTGAGCAGAGGCAGTGAAGCCTTCAGCAGCACAGTGCAGCCACTGCACTTTGCCCAGCAGCTGGTGCCATGACTGCAACTGTAGATTCCCCAGCGCAATGATGTGGGTGTGAAGATGCCTTGCATTGGGCTGGAACTTGTGGATAAGGAAGTTTTCCAGCTAGCACCAGCAGAAGCACTGCCATCTTCCCAGGGAGCTGGAGTCTGACAGGGACTCCTCACTCATCCCTCTGGTNAACACCGTGGGCAACTTCTTGCCTGGAAGGGTCCCAGAGCCCTGGCACAGGCTGCCCAGAGAGGTTGTGGAGTCTCCTTCTCTGGAGCCTTTCCAGGCCTGTCTGGATGTGTTCCTGTGTGACCTGAGCTGGATTGTCCAACCCCTGACATCCTCTGAGCCTGTGACCCTACAGCTGACCCAGCCAGCCCTTACACAGCCCCTAGATCTGTGAATCCTAGAGCATGAGGCCATGAAAGTCTCTCCAAACATTGAAGGAAACATCAGAGAGTTTAAAAGGTGCCAGGCAGATGGATCAATGAGGAAGGTAGTGTAGGACAGTCCCACAGGACATCTTCATTGCCAAGAAAATGGGAGATGTAGGTTGCTGGCCACCCCCCACCTGTGGGAGTTAGAGTTAATTCTGAAGTGACTGCTCCAGGCACTAAGATCTGGGATTTGCTGCTGGGAGATGTTCAGGCCTGCAGGCACTCTTGGCCCAGCAAGCCACACAGCTGAGCACAGGTCTGTGCACAGGTCACTCACTGACAAACTGGGTAGCTTGAAAAAAAACCCACAGTGACCCAGCACAGAAGTGAGGACATGGCAGAGCTGAGGCCCAAGTCCCTGCTGTCTAAAGAGGCTGAAGCCTGCACCTTGCACTACGAGCATGGGGCCAGGCACTCAGTGCTGCTCCAGACCCCTTCGCCGTTCCCAATCCCCAACCCTCTTCATTTTCTTTCACACAGGATGAAAGCAAAGATGTTGTGCCCAGTTCCAGAAGGAAACAGTCCAGCTCTTCTGAGTACCTCTCACAGGCTGACACAGCAGGGAAGAGGTCAGCCAGCAGGGTGGAGCTGCAGGACCCTGAGTCCAGGCCCCAGGCCCCAGTGGATCTCCAAGTGCAGGAGCAGGTATGCAAGCCCAAGGAGCATGCGACAAAAGCGGTGCAAGGGCAGAAGCCAATCTCTGGACTGACCTCCCAGTAACAGAACTTAGAGAACCTGTCCAATGTGAATGCTCCTTGCAGGAGCAGTTCGGTCTAAAATGAGCACAGCTCAGAGCTGGGGTGGCTGCTGCAGTGCCCTGGTAAATGACTTCTTTCCTACACTGGCCAAAAGGAAGCTTTTTCTGTGCTGAACTTGCTCAGCTTTGTGCCTGAAGTCTTTCTGCAGGGAATCAGAGGCACTGCACATAGGCATCCTCTGGCACAGTGGCCAGCAGGGGTGGAAGGGAAATGCTGGACAAAATCTGAGCCCCTGGCTTACCTGCTCTGGCTGGCTGCTGTGCTAGGATGTGTGCTTGCTGCTGCACACCTGCTGCTCTGCCTCCTAAAACACCTGTCTGGATACAGGAGAGGAGAGCCCTGCATTACAGTGACTGTGACTTACTGCCTGAAATACAGATTCCAGCCTCTTCACAGGGGCTCCCTGTGAAGTGCTGTGAAGCACTGTTGAAGACACAGTGCTCTGGGTCATTTGTCCCCTGGAATCTCCCCTTTGCCACTGCCCACAGCAGAAAGCATCTTTCCCTTTGTGGATTGTTCATGGCAGAATTATTTTAAGACCTCAAACCTGCCATCAGGATATCTCACTGGACACCCACAGGAGTTGTTGATTCTTGATGTGAGAGCAGCAGGACTGCAAGGAGGCAGCTGAGAGCCCTACATCGTGATGCCTCTTGGTGAAGTTGCACAAATTAAGAGCCCAGAGAGGGACATCATTCCCACTGAGCCTTGCAGGCTGGCATTTAGGGGCAGGTAATGGTTGCATGGGAGAGGAGGGAACAGTCACTGTCCTTGGTGGTAGCTGAGGGACACCACAGCAGTGCTCTGTGTGGTCACTGAGAGGTGTTATCCACAGTGACATCCTGTACTTGAGGCTGTGCTTCCCTTGTTGGCACAGTCTGGGTTGACAGCAAATAAAAGCTTAGGTGAAGTCAGATGCCCATAACACAGATGCTATCCTTTGGCTCTTTTGTCTTGCCCAGACCTCCCCTGCTATACAGAAGCCTGAACACCCCACACATGGAGCCATGCTCTGACAGAGAGCTTCATCTCCTCTCTGCTATCAGCTGTTGTGCATCTCACTTGCAAGAGCCACGTTCAGGGTCTGCAAGTGGGTGCAGGGTGTAGTGCAGCATTGAAAACCTGCGCAGGGCAGGGCTTTGTCGTTCCACTTCGGGCTGGGATCCTGACAGGCTTTGGGGTGGCTGCCTAAAGGCAGTCCTAATGGTCTGCCCCAGAGCAAAACTGGCAGGGTCAGCTGCAGGTGCTGGCCAGGCTGATGCTGTGGGCTTGTCTCTTTCAGGGTGCTCCCCGTGCCTACCGGACAACATCTCGGAGGTGAGCTGTGTCCTCCTGCACTCCAGGAACAGGCATGCACTGGGACAAGAGGCAGGACAGCCCTGAGCTGTTGGCATCACACCTGCTGAAACCTCTCCAGGGGCTTCAGCCAGCCTGAAACCAGTTTGCTAATGTGATTTGCAAGGTACAGGAGCTTTACCCATGAATTCTTCTCCTTCACTGCTGAAGAGGCAGCTGCAGAGACTTTGCTCAGGGGACTCTTACTTCTCATCTCTGTACCTGCAAACTTAATGTTCTCCATAGGATGTCAGGTGTGTCTCCCTGTGGGAAACCTGACTGCACAGCAACTCTGCATGATGGTACTGCTTGGACAGGAGAGAACTTGGTAACCACCTGCATTTAGACAATATCCCAGACGTATCCCTGTGACTACAGCCCACCAGCCCTTAACAGCTGTCCCACACAGCTTCACAACTGAAAACTTTCAGCTCCTGGGAGGAGTTTGCATTCTCCTAACACACCCTTGGTGGCCTGGCTTGTGGCCACCTTGGCACCCTCTGTGTCTAGGCAGGAGGACACCATTCCCTAGTGGCTGCTTTACACAGTAAGAGGAGAGGTGAGCAGAGAATGTCTAGAAGTAGTTTCCTCCCTGTTGCTGGCAGTCTTTGCAACAAGCCTTGCATGACCTGCTCCTCATCACCAGCTGAGAGCCTGCACCAAGAAGTCACCCACCGAGCCAAACCAACAGCAGTTCATGCATCAGTGAAGCCTTCTTCTGACCTGGACTGAGGAGCTTCCTTACATGAAGCTTTATGTTCACCATGCTCTGCAGGCAAGAACCCTGCTGCTCGTTGTGAGGGCAGAAAGAAACAACCAGAATGTTTTTGTTCCTTCCAAAACCAGGTTGGAGACAGCAGGACTTGACCCCAAGCTGAGCTGCAGCATGGCTCATTGGGCAGCGCTTCCGTTTCCAGTTTTTAGGTGTTTTCCCAATTTTATGTTTTTAACCCTTTGTTGTTTTCATTTCATGATGTCACATTGCAGAAGACCAAAAGATAATTATTCAAAATTAGTGCTAAGTGGCAGCTCTAATAATCATACAATTAAATGATATTAAAATATATTCTATCACCTACTCTCTGTTCCCATTTCATAGCATGACAGAATGGGATAAATGTCACCAGCTATAGTGAGGGAGAAAATTAAACTCCAAATCCAAACTAAAAGTTAAAGAAATTAAAATGCTGAAGTTAAATTTAGGTTTCTGAAAGGCCTTCCCCTGCCCCACATTGACCAGGAAATACTGAAAGCCACTGCAGTCCTGCAATTTGAAGCCACAATGGAATTTTCTTTAGCAGCCTGTGAAATTGCAGTACCCACCCTGAGCAGCTTGGTTGGCTCAGGGGTTACCTGGATGGCAGCATCACCACCCAAAGAGATGCTTCTGAGAGCTTGCACAGCAGCAGCTTCCCCTGCCTCCTGCTGCACAGCTGCAGCCTTCCCACAGCTGCTGAACAGAAGCACGGCGTGACCAGAAGTGCCAATTTCAGCAGCACTCTCATGCTTGCTAGCCTCAGGATGCTACATTCTGACTCTTTGTCCTTAGTTTCATGCTAAAGAAAATATTTCCCTACAAAACTCAATAAGCTGCCTCACGTCCTCACTGCATGGCAGGCACTGCTGCAAATCCCCAGGGTGGCTGCTCCAGCCCCTGTGCCTCCTGCAGTTCCTGCTTGCTCACCTGGCAGCACATGTCTTGGCATGTGGTGTGTCTCCCTGTGTCTTGGCATCTACCAGCTCCTCAGACATTTATCTCCATTTACGTTCCCAAACCTGCTCTGTGCAGCTCTGCAGCCATGCAATATGTGCTCAGTGACAGTCACCATGGAAGAACTGCTGCTGATGACCTGCCTGGCCTTGCAGTGCAGTCCCACAGAAAAGCAGCACCCTGAGGGGGGCCTTCCCCTGCCCCATGTCACTGCTGTGCAGGACTTGCAGCTTCACTTTACAAACAGCTGGCCAGCACATGTGCCCTGAAGAGGAAAAGGATTGCTTTGAGCTTTGACTGTATGGCTTTCTTCTCAGTGATGAGCCCTGTCCACACCCCAGAGAACAGCCAAGGTGCCCATACACATCCAGCAGCTCTTTCCTTCTCATGGGCTTGGTGTGGATCCGGCTTAGTGTGGTGCTTCCAAAGCTCTTTCTAAAGGAACTGGTTTCAGTCCTGGTCAGAAAAGCTCTGCCTCTCTGCTGTGACACCCTGGAGTAACACAGGCTTCCCTGTACCTACCCACAGGACTCTTACTGACTGTTCAACCCCACAGCTCACCCCAGTGACACAACTGTCTGAAACACCACCAGCAGCAGCAGTAGCTGCTGGGTTTTCCCTTCTGTCAACCAGGACCAGGCTTTTTCATTAGCCACAGGCAATTGGATGGGCTTCAGCCTGCTGCCCAGCCAGCTCAGCATGCAGCAGGAGCCCCAGCTGCTGACCCAGCCATGCAGCTCATCTGGCTCTGCTCTCCTCAGGTGCTTCTCACAGATGCTGCCTCTTTCTCCAGCTGCCTCAGTCACCTGTTCAATATTTCACAGCACATGCATTGAACTCCTGCTCTTGACTCAGCCTTGCTTGTAAATAACACGGATGTCACTCAGTAACTACACTGGGTTGTTTTTACCACAGCTGAGATTAAATCTGAGAAAGAAAACCCTCTTTAAAATGGAAAGGGGCCTTGCCCTCTCACCGTGAGTGCAATAGGAGCCAGCTGTATTATTAAACTTGCAGCAGTGACTTCAGGAACTACAACGTGTTTGACCCAAATTGCACAGTTTGGACCAGCTGTAAAATAGTCTATCTGTAAATATTGCCAGCACTGAAGTATCTGTAATTTTAGCATATAAATATTGCAGGCTTTGCAGTGGGCTTGCCAGTGCCACGAGGCAGCGTGCCAGGCTCTGGGGTAATTCCAAAGTTGTAAATGTCTTTGCTGTACAGAGGAAGTGTGCCAGTGCTCGCTGCTCCCCAGCACACCCAGGTGCTGCTCCCCTCTGGAGAGCCAGCAGCTGCTCCCAGCAGGGCTTAGCAGCTGGCTGCTTCGTGGATCAGCTTCCTCTGTGTCCAAAACCATCACACCAGCATGCCTCTCCAGGCACTCAGGTAGCACGGAGGAGTCCACCAGTCCCATACATTGTCAACTACTGTATAGTGGACAGGCAGGGGAGGGCCATGGTCCTGTGGGCAGGAGCTCCAGGAGAGGAAAAGGACAGGAAGCACAGGGCAGGGTGGCTCTCCTTGGTGCTTCAAGACCCTTGACGAGCAATTTCCTAGCCACAGAGTGAAGCAATAGTCACACTGGTGTCATCTCCAATAAAGCAGACCTCATCTCTGCCACCCTTGCACATCCCTGGAGTGGTGGAGTCCCTGCTCCATGGCCAGCCTCCAGGGGACTGCTCTTTATGATGACGCATGAAGCCATTGTTCGCAGATGCCTCTGAGTACTCTAAGGACCCAAAGGATCATCTTCCTAGGCTGCCCTCATGCAGTGCAGGCTCCTGCCTTGGGGGGACAGCCCTCTGGGCTGTGTGGAATGTATTTTTAAGAAAATAAATCTATTTTTTTGTATTTGGAGACATATATTTGGGCTGGGGCAGCTTAATTAGAAGACAAGAATGCAAGAATCTATTCATGACAGACTCATCCAAGTTAAGCAGATTTCCCAGGGTTGTTTCCTGTTCCCCTAAACCGAACCTTGTGTCCAACAGAGCTATTGGGACTGTCTCATCCCCTCAAAACTTGCCCTGTTTCAGCATGCTAAGCAGAGGGAAGCCAGCTCTTTCCTCCCCAGGCTGCCCATGCAGTGGCCACAGATGGTGCTCACCTCATTCCAGTTACAGTGCTCTTAGTCTGCATGCCAAATGTAAACACACACTTTAGCTGCATGTCCCTCCTGACTCCAACACTGTCAGCTCTGCAGTATATAACCAATAAAACTCTTCTCTTTTTACCTGTCTCTGCTGTGCTGTTTGTAGCTCTGGCTGCATCCCCGCAGTGGCCATTGGTGCTGGTATCCCCTTGATGAAATGTTGAGGCAGCTCCAGTCTGGACTGCTGTGTGTTAGAGCTGAGTCTGCCTTGTCCTTAGCGTGTGTCTGAGCAGAGCTCACACACTCATCCCTGGGCTGCAATAAATTCATCTTTGGCAAATCAAGTTGAACACAGCCACGCTGCACTTAGACTGGATGACGTTGCCCTAGCGTTCTTAGGAGCACGTTGAAGGAAGAGGTCTTAGGGAGGGGAGCAAGCCACCACCTGGGATTCTTTCACTGAGCCAGTGCAAGTGGCAATAGCAACAAGATCTGCTGCCAGCTCCTGAAGCAAACTGGAGGTTACAGAGGTCAGTAGAAGTGGCAAAACCTCCTTCACCATTCCAGCACCAGTCACATGCAGAAGGATCCCCTTCGAGCAGAACCATATCATGTGGGCAGAAGGACCTGGATTTGAAGGGGCCTTAGTACTGGCCAAAGCTTTTCTGTCTGCCTTGAGGGGTCAGAGTCCTCACACTGCCTACGACCAACCTGTCCAGCTGCAAATCTTTCTGCTTTATTTGTACTTCTGAGAAGGTTGCTGCTGTAAATTATCTTCACTGGTGAGATTGGAGCTGTACTTTGTATGCTGCCTTGCCTAGATCCAATGCTGCTTCTCCTTCCCATGGGCTTCTGATCAGCCACTTGGAAAGGTCTAAGCAGTGCTTTACATTTTACCTCTGACATCACATCCTAAGGCAGGGTTTGTCTAAGCTACAGAGGTAGCCAACAGCTGCCTTTAACCTTGCATACTGACCTGCTTACCACTGTTGCCACTCTAACCAGAGGAACAGTCCTAATGCCTGCTGCCCTTGTAGACAGGTGGGGACTGCTGGTCTGACTGGAGCCAGTCCCAGTGACCTCTGGATGCCTTCATCACACAGCATCCCCTTCCGCTGGCAGGGGGGGGATACTGCCTGCCTGTGACCCATGCTCATGTTCCCACCAACAGCTTCCCTTCCACCAGCTCTCTGGTGTGCTTATTGAGAGTTCCATTAATGTGCTTCTGAAACCAAGACAGCTGAACCCCAGATGTATTTCCTTGCTTTCGGTACCTGTACAGTTGGCCACGCAGCACTGTTGTGCAGCTCTCTGCATTCAGCTTGAGCTGGAATTCTGTATAGCTTTCATCAAGTTCAGGAAATGAGGTTTAATGGTACAGAGACCCTTCAGTCTCCACAGACAGTGTCCAAGCATGGTGCTGGCATGAAGTCAGGCACAACAGCCGTAGCCATTTCCATTCCAAACCACCACCAGATAAAGCAGCAGCATTTTTTAATCACTTGGTGCCCTACACACCACAAGAAAGTCTCCTCAGCTTGCTGTGGATTTAAGCCAACATGTCTTAGGCCTCAGAAGACCAAGGGTAAACTGAAGGGCGGTGAGGGCATAGGGCACCCTGCTGCTGAAGCAGCCATGGCACAAAAGAATTCAGCCAGGTCAGGAAGAAATGAACAAGTCAGCAGCTGAGGCATTGCCACTGGAGTTTAGCTGGGAGGAACAGTGCCTAACTTGGACCAAGGCTTCCCTGGACTCATCATCTGCTGTAGCTCATTTTCAAGCTTCTCTTAGGACTTCAAGGCCAAGATATGGCTCCTGTTCACAGATCATGACTCCATCACCTCCCCACACCGCAAACACAAGTGTTACCCTTCAGCCCTCTAGTGGGGTGGCCACACATGGTCTGGGACTGGCCAAATACCTTCCTTTATCCTGAGCAATTCTGCCTCACTCAGGTACCCAGAACTACCCTGACCTTCTCTGAGACCACTATGTTTGGAGCACAAGCTGCTTCCTTCTGCATGGGAAACCCCGGCACTGTCTGCCACTGAACAGCCAGCAAGTGTCACTGTGCCAGCCTGGCCCATGTGCTGGCACACTCTGATGCCTCTGGCACTTGGAGTCAATCATCCTGTCATGGAGGCAGGGAATTAATGTGGCTGAGTCAGGAATTATAAAAATAGAATTGTTTTACTTTCCTGAAAGCCCTGCCCCAAACTATGTACAAAACTAGTTCGGGTTTACTTACATGGTCTAATTTGATCAGGAATTCTTCTACAGGATGTTATGGACAGATGTTGAGATTTAGAGATTCAGGCAATGGAAGAGGCTGAGC
>WBNM01013244.1:23044-33861 GCA_013399055.1 Ramphastos sulfuratus | reverse complement strand
AACCATTCTATGATTCTTTGCTGCTATGATTGTTCACTTCTCAGCAAAGCACACCCACTACTTAATTAATCCTGCCTGGATCAATCCCTGAACATCTGCTTAAACATTAGATGTGTTGGTCAAAGACTTTGTCTTTAGCCAGACCTCTTCAAGCATAATTTCCACTAGCCTAGTTCTGTATGAGTCTTTTTATTTTAGTGGGTTTTTTTTTCTTTCACATTGCTTGCATCAATTCTTAACAATCTCATCCCACGTTGTGCCAAGTTCAACTTGGCTCCAGCTAAAAAAAAAAATAATAAAAAAAAAATCTGTCAGGATATTGCCATTATCTCAACTTCTTTTTTTTTCTGCTTGCAATAGGTGGATGCTCAAATTCTTTAACAACTTTCACATATTCAGAAAATGCTACCCAGTATGTTAGTGTAGGTGGAATTTAACTGCAAATGTACATAGTCATATTACTTAAATGATAGCAGGGCTTGATCCTTATTTTTGTCAAAATTGGTTTTTTGGTCCCTGAGATCATTTGTTGTTCACCTTCTTTACTTTCACATTCCTGGCTTTCAGTGTAACCCACACAAACTTTTCCCTACAGAGATGTGTTTGCACATCATCTCCATAATTTAGTGAAGCTACTGCTTGGATAACCTACTGTTGTCAAGATGCAAAAATGTGAATTACCTAAACCAGTTGAGTAAATATGCTCAAATTCCCCTGTTGCTTTCCTTCAGCTAGCTGTGCCCACCAAGTGTTTAAACTACAGAGAGTCAAGGTAGCCTTTTAGCTTCAAATAGATCAAAGTGTAGAAACTTCTCCAAGTGGGTCCTAGAACCATTTCACACAATCTTCCCTTTTCAAGGTTGCATTAAACATGCTTATAGACATCTCAATAATTTATTTCTTCACTTCTCTGATCTTTGGTAAATCTGATGGGCAATTCAGTGGCAGCCTCTGATACCTCAGTGAACATCAGTGGGGTTAAAAATGGTTAATGGTTGGACTCTTTACCATGAAGGTAGTGGAATGCTGGAAGAGGTTGCCCAGGGAGGTAGTTTAGGCCCCATCCCTGGAGATATTCAAGCTCAGCAGGGCTCTNTGTGATTCTATGATTCTATGACCCTATTACTCTATGATTCTATGGTTCTATGGTTCTATGACTCTATGTGATTCTATTATTCTATGATTCTATGACTCTGACTGTGATTCTATGATTCTATGACTCTATGATCCTATGATTCTATGATTCTATAATTCTGTGGTTCTATGGCTCTATGATTCTATGACTCTATGACTATGATTCTATGACTCTATGATTCTGTGACTCTATGACTATGATTCTATGACTCTATGATTCTGTGACTGTATGACTCTATGACTCTAGGATTCTATGATTCAATGCTTCTTTTCCAGCCTAAATGATTCTATGACTCTACAGAAAGCAGCAACCTGACCCTTTTTAACAGAAGCAGAAATGGGTCCAGGAAAAGGAGCAAAGTACTAAGAAAAGAGCAGATGATTGTAAAGGATGCTTAAAATCTCCAAAACAAGCTTAAAGGACTCCCTCCATGAAGGAAAGGAGGAGAGCTAAACACGCTCTAATAATTTTCATGCAACAAATTCAAGAAAGGAAGAGCACACAACCATCAGCTCTCAGGAATATCTCTCCTGATACTGTTTCTCAGGCAGACAGTATTAGCCTGTCTCCAGCTGACTGATCCATGTTTCTTTCACTGCTCCTCAAAGGACAGCATCTCAGAGGACTTTGTGTACTCAATGGCAAGCAAAATGGCAAATTTTGAACAATGCTCCCCAAATGATGGCTTTTTGAAGAAGTAACTACTGAAATCTTACAGGTCTCTCTGAGGATACGAAACTGAAAACTCTTCTCTTTTATTTTGCAGGAATTTACATGGCATCCCCGATGCAGGAAGTGAGAACCCTGCTAAGATCTTACCAGGTTCATGTGGAATGAAGTAGGAGTGCAACCTACATTACTGGATTTGTCACCACTGGTCCACAAGCCATTGGCAGGCTAGCACAGTGGAAGACAAGAGTAAATTCACACCTAGTGTAGCCAGTGTGAAAATCTGCCTTGCTAGGGCAATAAACATACCCCNCCTTCCAGCCCCTGACATTCTGTGATTCATTCTGTGATTGTAACGAAAGTGACTTTCTAGAATATCAGTATTTGTACTACATCTGAGTGAGAGTGGAAGAGACCTGGAAAGCTGCTGAGAACAGAGATCCTGTCTGCTATGACCAGGTGGATGAGGTTTGATTTTAAGTGTATACACTTTAGGTAGAGGTTAGGCAGGACCACTGAAGAAGAAACCATTAGTTTTTATTAGCAAAATTTAAGCAAGAAACTCTCAGCTCAGGAGATTTTGGAGAACTTGATTTTTAAAGGACAGATAATGAGTAGATGCAGAAGGAAAGAGTAATCATAGTCTCAGCTTCCCAAACTCTCAGGTTTGGGGTTTGGTTTGGGGTTCCCCCCACCTTTCATCTCTACAGCTCAGAATTGAGACTTGCAATAGAAGTGACCAACCAGGTGTGTACACTTTAACAGTCTGCTCCTTTACTGTTTATTTCTGGTTAGTTGCATAGGGGAAATGAGACAATTCTTCTCTTTTTAAGAATATCATAATATTCCAGCTTTTACCTCAGACAGAAAATGAGGAACTTGTTCCATTTCTTAGGTTCTGGCTGAACTCTCTGCTCCACTGATCCTGCCATTGATGTGGATCAGTCCTACGCTGCTAACTGTGCAGATGAAGAAGAACACAAAAGAAGATGCTGTTAATTGTCACTATTGGTACAAAAGCAGTTTATAGCAAGACACTCAAAGCCCAGCATCATGACCCTCAAAGCTATTTTCAAGGCTGTGCAAGCACTTAGAGCAAATCTGTAGTCTCTGTTCTAAAGAATTAGTGCTAGCAGAGGCGCACAGGTGGTAGAACATTGGCAGACTAAGTACTAGCAGGAAGGATAATAGGTAGCAGTCATAGCTTAATCAACAGCCTGACTCTTGTCAAGTGTGCTTTGTAGCAAAGGAGGACTTTCAGGTAAGATAATGAGGGTATCTCTGCCTGTTACAGGAAGCTTTCCTCCAGCCTGAGAAGGCATGAAGATGTCTGATTGAAATAAATTAAGACACTGGGAGAGGCTAGCATCAGAGGCTGGTAGGAGGCAGTAATTGACCTGAATGTGTGATGAGAAGTGGATAAACTACCAAAGAATTTGAAAGTCATGTAAAGAAAATTTGCTTGTTAGTGAGGTGTTGGTGGAGGAGTGAGATAAGAGGAGGGATACACAAAGAAGGGATGAAAAGAGGAGAGGGTCATGGCCACAATAGCAGGCTATGAAAGTGCATGGTAGCATCTGGGGAGGAGAGGCTAGGCAAAGTGACTGAAATGTGATAGAAACCAAGCTGGCAGTTTTACCTACTAAAGCCCCCCAGTTCCACTCTGTAGCAGAGGTGTCCTGGGTAGTGAGATGCTTGACCTGAGGCTTTTCCAGCGTCTTACATGGGACTTAGAATTCTGAAGTGTTGAAATCCCCCAAGATTTAGTGCTCCACTTTGAACATGAGGGAAGCTGTAAGTCTTGGAGGGACATGCAAAGGCATTTTCACTCCTCTCAGTGACAGGAGTGTGAGCAGGGTGGGGAACAGAAGGTTGGGCTCCTGAGTAGAGGTGTGTCCAGCTGCAGGAGCAAGCCATGAAGAAGGGAACTTGAAAGTGTGGCAGAGAAAGTTCANCTCTGAGCATCTTTGTGGCCCTCCTCTGGACCCTCTCCAACACTTCCATGTCCTTCCTGTGCTGGGGGCTCCAGAACTGCACACAGGACTCCAGATGGGGTCTGATGAGAGCAGAGTGAAGGGGCAGGACTAAGGATAAAAAGTTCTGAACTAAGGGGATGGGAGGACAGATCTGAGTCAAGTCCAAAGAAGGTTTGAGAGTGAAGGGAGAACCAAAGGTTTGGACGATTTTTGTTTGGTTGTTTTGTTTTGTATTAATAACAATAGATGCATGTTTTTCTTGTACTTGGCAAGAAAAAAATCTTGTTTGGAAGCCTTGGCATGCTTTTGAGGAGGTGAACTGTAAACTCAATGTACCTTTGTAGATCTCCTGGAGTGGAAACAGGACTATGAGGAGAGCAAACATTGGGAAGAGGTGTAACAAGATTTTCCCAAGGAAGAAAAGAGGAAGCCATGAAATTCACAACCAAAGCTACAAAATAAAATTACCTGGTTCTGCTTCCACAAACACAGACATGGTTTTGCAAATGAGGACAAGGCCACATCTCAACTTTAGAAAAAACATTAACATTTAAAAGGCTACACCCAGAAGCAAGGTGTCAATACTTTTAACTGGGCATCTTCTACCTGAGAGCTGAATCCTTTAACCCTGACATTCTCTCTGTAATGAAGAATAAAATGTATCTTTCTAAATAGAGATTCCATTTGTATTTTACAGTTTAAGCATTCCCTTTCACAATAAATACACTAGACATGAAGAATTAAATCCAGTTGGCAGCCAGTTGGACCTAGTGGTGTTCTNAGAGTGGTTAGGGACTGGAATGAGCTGCCCAGGGAGGTGGTGGAGCCACCCACCCTGGATGTGTTTAAGGGTGGTTTGGGTGTGGTGCTTGGGGCTATGGTTTAAGGTGAATCTTGTAGAGTAGAGTTCTAAGTTGGGCTTGGTGCTCCTGAAGGGCTTTTCCAACCTTGGTGTTTCTGTGATTCTGTGATTAATGCAGTTTCACAGGCTTTTGTGAGACCTGTAAATGAGCCCTTCCATGAGACCCTACAAGACAGTTAATCTTTGGGTAACGAAAAGACCGGAAAATAACAACAGGCCACATCCTTTGGTGGCAATAGCTACAGCTTCCTTAAATCCTTGGGTCAGTGCTGATCCAGGCTGCTGATCTGGCTCTGTCATTTACTTGGTGACTTTTTATGAAAGTCAGTTACTTTTTATGAGAGATAAGCTTCTGCTTCCAGCCAGTGGGACGTCCAACTGGCTTGTATTTGGCAGAAGATTAAAGCGACACCATTCTATTTACCTGCCTCTTTTGAGCCTTTTGCTTCTTAGAGTCTTCGTTTTCTGTCTCAAAGAAAGAGCCACACAGGGAGCAGTGTTGATGCTGGTGGCCTTTGCTGGCCCAATTATTCTTTGGCAGAGTAGGTTTCACGCTTTGCACTATCTACGCCAACAATTTCCTAACAGCCTCACCCCAAGACCAGAATAGATTGGATTTAATTGGTTCCCAGAATCTCTCATCACCAGAACAAGATCTTCAGCTGTGCACCACCTTGCAAAGTGCTGCTGAGAGTAAATGCACCTACCCCAAACCCCTCAAAGGGCCTCCTGACCTCGCAAAGCTTTGGCATTTGGATGATGCCACAGCCATCCACTACTGCTTTAGTTTTGCAGCCCTACTCTGATGATGAAAGCAGGCCTGCAAGACCTTTGTGGCCTCCAAATGTCTTTCTTTCCTGAATTCCTGCATGTTGTTGTGAGCCTCTCTGCTCTAAGCCTCTTGCTAAGCAGAAAAGACAACTAAATTTTACAATTCAGCCTCGTACCGCAGAAGAAACTGTCAACTGGTAAACACTAACATCCTAAAAGGACTCAAATTAATTGATAATGTGTTTTATTAAATTAGCAGTCCAAATCTGCATGCCAGCAAAAGCTCCTAGCTTCTGATTACCTCTGGGAACAAAGAAGACTAGAGCATGTTTATAAATAGTGGCAGTGGGCTTAGCATATGTTACCTTCTCTCCTAGATAAATATTAATTAGCCACGCAGAGGAACCAGACCTTTAATAGGCAGAAATCTTTGTAGCTCCCCTTAAATCAACGTTGACATGCCAACTGCACAAGGAAAAGATTGGATTCTCAATTTTTAGCAATTTTTGCTTCTTTTCTGTGAGTTGCTGCATTGCACAAGTTTCCAGCAAGCTTTCTGCATTAGCAGCTGGTTGCTTTAAAAGACACCTGGCCTTTGGTTCTTTGGGGTTTGTGGGTTAGGTTCGTTTGGTTTGGTTTGGGGTTTTTATTTTTTTTAATTTTTAAACACAGAATTCAGTGTTCCATTTCTGAAAACTGGATATTTGGGAACTGTTTGAAATCAGCTCTGGATCCTGAAAGGAAAGCCTTTCAGCATCCAGCTTTCATCCTCTAAAGCAGAAATAAAGAATTGAAGATGCTCAAGTGGGCCAAAGCTTTAAACCCTATATAGGTCCATAGCTGAAAGCAAAGGATTTATCTTCTGTCAAGTCTGAGCACAGAATATGAGACTTTCTTCAATTGAGTCCCCACAGAGTCTAAGCACAAGATCTTTTGTCTTCACACTGAACAGGTGCTCTTCTCTTTTTTTTTTGTTTTTGGCCTTATGTGACAGGCAGGATTTAAAGGTTATGCCACTGACTTTCAGTCCTGGTAGACAGCTGCACCTTTGTGTTGTACTGCCACTGCTCTGTCCTATGGTTGACTCCCCATGCATTTCATCATAGACAGACCCCAGTGGGTTAAAATTCCCTCAGGTGTACAGCTGGAGACAGCCTGAACTGCTGGGAAGATTGTTCAGCCAGATGCTTTGGCAGCAAATCAGGCATTTGCACTGATTTTAGTGTGAATCAGAGACTTCAGCAACCTCAGATGGAAACCACGACAAGAAGAGGCAAGAGCCCTTTTCACACAAGTAGTCATTTCTTCTGCAGGAGAATAATGGGCAGTGTGGAAGGAGAGGAAATGGGGCAGGCTTGAAGCTATTTCCTGCGGAGCACCTCCAGGAACATCATTAAAAAGCAAACCCTTTGTAGATGAATGAGGATCACCAACCTGAGCTACTGTCTCCAAGAACTGGGATGTGTTGGGATGGGTGCAGAGTCTGGATATGAAATTGTCAGAACGGTGTAAGGGAGCACTGCAGTTTCTCTTTGCTTGACTTCAGCTGCACTTAGAGAGTAGTTGAATGCTCTTTGAATGCCATCTGAGTGCATTTTTTTCAGCTACTGTGCCTGACCAGTGTGAAGAACAGGAGATAACCTGATGTGGCTTTCTCCCCTTGGGTTGAGGAACTCGGTGTACACATGTGCCTGTGTGCCTACTGAGCCTCTGCACTTGCTTCTTTTTCTGGGTCCTTAGAGTCAAAACCCAAACCAGGCCCAGCTGTTCCTTATAATTAAATTTCAGTAACTCAAGCTGGGAGTTTTCATTTTGACTAGTGACTTCGAAGTGTTGGCATTTAAATGGCCTCAGCTCTATTTCAAAGTTAACATTGAGAAACTTCACACATAACATTGGCATTATTTGGCTGTTGGCAAACTCAACAAAATGCCAGGGCGTTGATTTACATAGTGAAGGTTATCTTTGCTAACAGAAGGACTCAAGAATTTAATTATTTAAAATATGAGGAGGAATCTCATCACAGGGCAGGAGGCTACAGATGGCATTGCACACAACTTGCCACCCGAGTCGAGGGCAGAGGGGAAATTTATATTGCCTTATGTTCAAATATGCCTGAAAGATCCAAAGGCCAAAATCCACACAACATTATCTGTGGTCAGGACAGATCTGAGTATAGGATGAGGACTTTTTTCTTTCTGGTATTTAGGTTTGTATCTTTGTGTCTGTCTTCTCTCCTTCGTCTATTTTTGAGTCATCAGTGACATCTATGCCATACAAGGGCAGTTTGTGATGCAATCAACTTTTGCTTTGAGATATTTAGGTCTGTACCTATGTGTCTGTCTGCTCTCCTTTGTTTATTTTGAAGCCATTGATGATATTTATGCCATACAAGGGCAGTTTGTGATGCAATCTACTTTTGCTTTTTGATATTTAGGTTTGTATCTATGTGTCTGTCTTCTCTCCACTTATTTTGAAGTCATTGATGATATTTATGCCATACAAGGGCAGTTTGTGATGCAATAAACCAGTAATAGGCTCAGTTTTCACTGCAGTTTCTATATTTGGGTATTTTAGTACATCAAAATCTGGATATAAGAAGTATTAACAATCTTATGCCAGCAGAATGAAATTAATTTTATGCCTCCTTCTGCACAGAAGCCAAAAGCTTCAGGAAACAGGATTTCTTCCCATAAGCATCTTCTCAGATCCAGTTAGGATCTGAAGGGAAGGTAAACAACAAAGTGCCAGCTTCAAGATGACAGCAGAGCAGTGAGATATGATGGTTTGTATGATATTACATGTGATCCACAATATGTTTCTGACTGGCACCTCAAGACTCCAGCACTTACTGATGATGAAGGTAGAACATGGTTCCTGCTTTCATCAAGCCATGGAGTGTGGAAGCCCAGCTGTGACATGGGGCTAGGTGAAGCTTAGCTAAAGAAAGAGAAAGAGTAGTTGTAAACAACCTGAGCACCTCTTGCTTTGACAGGAATTCTGTGTACCAGCATGCACAGTCATTTCAGTGCCTGGTTGGGAATGTGTCTTCTGCCAGCCCCACTGGCAGTAATGCACAGCACCAAATCCAGGACATGGAGCTCTATCAGGAAGCTACCTTTTGTTTCTTGCTGCAGCTACTTCTAACCCCAGAGTGAAGCCACAGAGAGAAGCGTGAGGAATGTTTATTAAAGCTGCCCAGGAAGACCAGGTGATCCTTGTGGGAAGTCAACTGAAGTCATCATAGTTGGAACTGGCATGTCCTAGGTGAATGTTTTCCTGACCACTGGCAGCAGTGCTACGTAACTGAGTGAAAACCAAGTGAGCACAAGAGAAGAAAACAAACAAGGGAGGAGAAAAGCATCTCCCTGCCAAGACAATGAGGGATGCAAGCAATGATGATTACTGGCAAATAATAACCCAGAATTAAGGGAGAAGGGCAACAGCAAAAGCTGTGCACAGAACACAAACATTTTGTAATGAGGGTAAATGGTGACATTAGTAGGGTGGCCAGAACTCATTGTTCATTCACATAGCACTTGTCTGCATTACACAACGTGGCTGAGGGCAGTGGCTAGGGCTAGAACATTACCCTCTATAATTTTATCTGAAGAGCTTTTTCACAAGAGGAAAGCTGTTCCAAAATTGAATGAAGGACTAGGTTTTCCTCTTGTTATTACTGGTATTTTACATTTAAATTGATCTTGGATACATGACCCTGTTTGGGAAGAATATTCAGCTATGGAGGCTAGAGGGCAACTTAAGCATAACTAAATTAAGCCAGAGATGTTGAGCAGGAGTGGAAGCAATAGCACACTGTATTAGAAACCAGGATTATGAAATCCCTGCCCATCAAAGAGACCAGAAGAATATAGATAGCTCTGTTTTACTATGTTTAACGCAGTAAAGCCTAAAGGCTCCAACCAATTACCAGGCTCCACTGAGCACAAGGAGGCTCCACAAAAGAAAAGCATGGAAACAGACCTATGTCAAGCCCTTTTGAGAAAATAGAAAGGCTTATTGACATTTTATCTTCCTGTCAGTTCTGTAGGCAAACCTTGACTACCATACTTTAATTAATCCAAGGCAACCTTGCTACTTCAATTCTTGAGAGAGACGAAGAGAGGATTTGGGGCTGATAAAACAAAATCTCAAGCACTCTCACCGCTTTTTTGGATCTCAGGGGAGCTGTAGGTGCTTAGGCCCTTCCCCAGAACAGGGCACCTTTCCCAGTGCTGATAGAGGGAATGAGTTGTCCCTGCAGGGCTCTGGCTTTCCCACACTGCTGTGCAGTCCTGGCTCTCCTTCAGTTCAATGCTTCTNCTCTGGACGTGTTCCAGTACCTCAACATCTCTCTTGAACTGAGGAGCCCAGAAATGGTCACATGTTTCCTCACCCATCTGGGCCACGATGGATCCTCTCTAGCTTCCTCTTGCTGCCCTTCCTCAAACTGCATCCTCTCAGGTGTGCCAGTCACTCTTGGTCAAGGATGGCCAACAGGGTGCTGGGGTTTTTCACCCTGCCCATAAACTCGATGTACCAGGCTTGTGGTCATGCAGTGCCTTATCCTGTGTGGTGCTGAGCACATCCCAGGAAGGATGAGGGCACTGAGAAAACGTTTCCCTTCCTACCACAGAGGAAATCAGCCAGGAGGAGATATTCAAGAAGGAAATGCTGAGAGCTGGCAGGAAGCTTAGGCAGGTAAGCAGCATGTGCAAATGTGCACAAACATGCCTGCCGGCTTCAGTCCTTGCCTCCTCTTCCCGGGGTCCATCGTGGCATCTTTAGGAGATTTACTCGAGGGCTGCAGAGCAGACGTTTCCCTGAGCTCAGAATTACCCTGACCCAGCAAAAAGCGAGCTTGCACTTCCCTTTGTGTACAGAACTTTCCTCCGGATGCGGAGAACAAACAGCGGCAGGAGCTGCGGGACCTGGATAAATGTGTGCTACCGGTGCCCCGCCTGCCCCCACTTCTCGAGCACTGACGGATCCTGCAGGGCACGTCTGGGATGTTCAGTCACGGATGTGCGTTTCCAAGCGCACCGGGGGAAAAAAAACCCCAAAACGAACCACCCAACAGCAAACAAAAAAACAAACGAAAAAACCCAACAACCCAAAACCCGAGCCCAGGATTGCTAAAAGTTTAAGGATAAAGCAGGCGCTGAGAACCGCTGCAGTGCACAGCCTCTCGCCTCCCAGAGCTGCATCTCTGGCCCTCACCGCCCTGCCCATCCCTGCCCTTTCTCGCACGTCCAGCTCCGAGCACCGATCGGCATCTGCAGCGCTGGCGTGGGACGGGGCGGCGAGGCGGTCCCCTCGGCGTGGCCAGTGAGCTCGGTGAGGAGCACAGCCAGCGCCCAGCCCCGCGGCACGGTGGGCACAGTGCGAGAAAGGGATGGGGCTG
>WBNM01013244.1:0-22358 GCA_013399055.1 Ramphastos sulfuratus | reverse complement strand
TCCCGGAAGGGCGTGCGGGCGGGAGGGAGGGAGGTGGTGCCGGCACGGAGATGCTGCAGCCCTCCCCCGGCGCCGACGGGGTCCTGCCGGGGTAGCGGCCCCGCCGTGCCGCGCCGAGCCCCGCCGTCTGCGGGGGGCGGTGGCCGCGGAGTGATGGAGCCGGCCAGCCCCTGCCAGGCGCCGCTGCTCGCAGCCAACGAATCTTACCACGGCCGAAACTGCAGCTCTGAGGAAGGGAGCTACCAAGATGCCACCCCTCTCTCCTGGAAGATCGTACTCGCCGTCGTCCTGGCGCTCGTCACCCTGGCCACGGTGCTCTCCAACGCCTTTGTCATTGCCACGGTTTACCAGACGAGGAAACTCCACACGCCGGCCAACTATCTCATCGCCTCTCTGGCTGTCACCGACCTCCTCGTCTCCATCCTCGTCATGCCCATTAGCACCATCTACACTGTGACCGGCAAGTGGACGCTGGGCCAGATCGTCTGCGATATCTGGCTGTCCTCGGACATCACCTGTTGCACGGCGTCCATCCTGCACCTCTGTGTCATCGCCCTGGACCGCTACTGGGCGATCACCGACGCCGTCGAGTACTCCACGAAACGGACTCCTAAGCGGGCAGCGGGCATGATCGCTCTGGTATGGGTCTTCTCCATCTGCNCAAAACAAACCACCCAACAGCAAACAAAAAAACAAACGAAAAAACCCAACAACCCAAAACCCGAGCCCAGGATTGCTAAAAGTTTAAGGATAAAGCAGGCACTGAGAACCGCTGCAGTGCACAGCCTCTCGCCTCCCAGAGCTGCATCTCTGGCCCTCACCGCCCTGCCCATCCCTGCCCTTTCTCGCACGTCCAGCTCCGAGCACCGATCGGCATCTGCAGCGCTGGCGTGGGACGGGGCGGCGAGGCGGTCCCCTCGGCGTGGCCAGTGAGCTCGGTGAGGAGCACAGCCAGCGCCCAGCCCCGCGGCACGGTGGGCACAGTGCGAGAAAGGGATGGGGCTGGGCTAAAGACCCGGGAAGATGCGGGCATGGGGAAGAGGGCGGTGGGCGAGACCGGGCTCCTCCCGACGACTGCGGGGGTAGAGGTAGGAGGCTGGCAGCAGGGGCGGTGCGAGGGACCAGGGCGGACCTGGCCCCCCCGTCGGACGGCGAGTGGGTGTGGAGAGAAGGCTGGCAGGGGGAGGCGGCGGCTCCTCCTCCGCGGGCAGGCGGGCAGCCCGCCCGGGAGCGGCACCGGTTGCTCGGTGCCAGCGGAGCCGCGCCGCTCGCTATATAAGGGGCGGTGGCTGCTAGCTGCTCCCTCACACCGGTCTCTGCCCGCGCCGGGCCGAGGCTGGGCCCTGGCATTATGGCCCGTGACGGGGCGCCATGGAAGGTGGTCTCCCCACCTGCCTCCCGCGGACCCTCCTCTTCCTCCTCCTCCCGCTCCTCCCGCACCCGCAAACTTGCCGCGGCGGGCTGCGTGTGAAGGCAGAGCTCGGCGGGGCGGCTGAGCTGCCCTCGCAGTCCCCTGCCGTCGCGCCCGTAGCCCGGGGGGGGCGAGGCCGCCGTTCGCGGGCATGCGGCGCTGCCGCTGCGCCCGTCGAGACGCGGTGCGGAGCCGCGGGCAGCGGGGCTGAGCCTAGGGGCGGCCGGGGCCGGAGCCCCACGCCCGGGGCTCGCCGCGCTCCCCGAGGAGGTGTGGGGGCGATGAGCCGGCGTGGGGAGCGGGCACAGCTGGCCCCCTCTTCGCCCTGCTCCGTCGCTGGCGGCGAGTGACACTCGGCGGAGCCCCNCCGCTACTGGGCGATCACCGACGCCGTCGAGTACTCCACGAAACGGACTCCTAAGCGGGCAGCGGGCATGATCGCTCTGGTATGGGTCTTCTCCATCTGCATCTCCATGCCGCCTTTGTTTTGGCGGCAGGCGAAGGCCGAGGAAGTCTCTCACTGTGTGGTGAACACGGACCACGTCCTCTACACCGTGTACTCTACTGTGGGAGCCTTCTACTTCCCCACTCTGCTGCTGATAGCCCTCTACGGGAGGATCTACGTGGAAGCCAGGTCACGGATTTTGAAGCAGACGCCAAAGAAAGCAGGTAAAAGACTAACGCGGGCACAACTAATCACAGACTCGCCGGGGTCTTCCTCATCCGTCACGTCCATAAACTCCAAGGCCCCCGAGGGATGCAGCGAAACGGGCTCTCCCGTGTACATGAACCAGGTGAAGGTGAAGGTCTCGGATGCTCTGCTGGAGAAAAAGAAGCTCACGGCCGCTAGAGAGCGGAAAGCTACAAAGACTTTAGGGATTATTTTAGGAGCCTTCATCGTCTGTTGGCTGCCCTTTTTCATCATCAGCCTGGTGTTACCCATCTGCAAGAAAGCTTGCTGGTTCCACATGGCCATCTTTGACTTTTTCACGTGGCTTGGATATCTGAACTCCCTCATCAACCCCGTCATCTATACTATGTCTAACGAAGACTTCAAACAAGCTTTCCACAAACTCATACGTTTCCGATGCACAAGCTGAAATTTTGGAATGCGATGTGTTCTCCGTGGCTGCCCCCATGCACGCCCGTGCCCGGTGCCACAGGTAGGTGCGCTCCCGGCGTCCCCCTCCCGGCACAGCGAGCGGCCACGCTTGGGGCAGGGAGGCTTGGTGGGGGATCGGGAACGGAGGGAGTAGGCACGACCCCACACAAAGCTTTGCCATCCCGGCTCGGGCAGCACCGAGAGCGGCGGGAAGGCTGGGCAAGGCTCGCTGCGAGTCGAGCCGTGCCGAGGGTCGGGACAGCCACCCCAGACCCCACCCCACCCCTCTGCCCGGTGTCCCAGCCCCTTTGCGAGAGGCAGCGAACGGCGGCGATGCTGCACGCTCCTGACATTNCCCCCAAGCTAACAGAGAGTGACTCAACAGCAATCTGTTTTTTATTCCACCTATTAAACCAGTCTGCCGCCATGTCGTATGCTAATGCTCCTGTTTAGACCAGTTAGTGTTTTCCAACCGTGCTGCCGAGCTCCCCGGGGCAGGGCAGGGACAGGGTCGGTGTGTCGTCCCCCCGCGGCATCCCCGGCACCAGGCATCGCCAGGCAGCCGAGGGTGAAGCCTCCTTGGCAGGGAGTCGGATGCAGTCCCCGTGCCAGCATCGGGTTGCTTTGGGGTATTTTTGCAAGGAATAAAGGTAGGACAAGCCCCAGGTGAAGGCTGCTTGTAAAGTTCAGCCTACTTTCTGTCCTCCTTACCACTCCGGCCGCTCCTGCTGGGAGCGGAGCCGGCTGGGATGAGGCATCCTGCGAGGAAAGCTGCCTTTGAGCCGCTGTGAGAGACTCGGCACCTTTGTGTTTCTCTTCACACGCAGAAAATCCATGCCTTTCTGTGCCTCTGACAAAAGTGGCCGCCAGCTAGTAGCTAACCTCATCCTTTATTGTGATGCTTTAATAATTCTGCCAATCTTTTGCTTTTTATCTGCAGAATCAAGTTGCTATTGTAAAGACCCACTGCTTGAAACTTCCCCAAGCCCAGTTGCCAGACTCATGATGCTGCAAAAACGTCAATACATACTGCCACCAAACTGCTCAGCTCTGCATTTCAGTGTAATGACTCTGGCAGAGATGCTGTTCCAATAGTCACGCAGATCAGTTGCAAAAAAATAATAAAAATAATCAAAAAAAAAAAGAAAAAAAAAAAAAAAGAGGGCAACCTCGAATCAAGGTCTATAATTCGCCTGGACTGAAGGAAAAAAAAAAAGTTTGAGAGTAAACTCCACTTATTTTGCAGGCTTTAACTTCTTAATTTGTTCTCCGGCTGGTTGTAGGGGTGTGCACAAGAGCACAGTTGTCTCTGTCTGTGTTGGTAGCATAGTTGTACTTCTGCACACCTGTAATTTCTTTCTTTCAGTGGAAAGAGTTGCTCCCTTCACTTAGGAGTCCGAGAGGAGGAAAAAAAAAAAAAAAACCCAAACAAACCCGACCAACCAAACAAAATACAAGCATTGAAATAGGAGCATCACAGTAAATTCTGTAAATGACTCCTCCAGCTGAACATATGCAAGAAGTGACAGTGTGCAAAAGTCATATTTGTATCTCACAACCACAGCAAATGCAAATACTGTAGACACAAGAGTTGTAGACCTGTTCAACTGCACTGCATATCTGTAGTCTGTCCTCATAGTTGCCTTTCTCAAATAAATACTTCTTGCTTCTACTCCATAACTCCAGAGCAGAAATCAAGAAGGCCAATGACCTTTGCCATAAACCAGCTGGGAATAGAAGTAGCAGTTTGATGTTGTAACCATGTTTGCCATTTTGTGTCGGTTGCACACCCTTACCGCATGAACCACTGCAAAATTTAGAGTTCTCTAAGTAATTGCATTATTTGGTGTATTTTGTAAGGAAGTGAAGCAGTTTGCTCTTTCGGAAGAGCTAATTATCACCTGCAAAATAAATACCCATGAATCATGAATTTACTGATGTTAGTGAAATTACTCTCTTCCCTACTTCCTNTCCCCCTTTCCCCCCCTGTTTTTTTTTTTTTTTTTTTTTTTTTTTTTTTGTCCTGATCAGACCTTAAGACTGGTCTATGCATATTCAGCAGTCAGAGTTTCAGGATATGGTCCACCTGCTGTGATAGAACTGCATTGATTGTTCCTCCTATGTGTAAATGAAAATGAGTATAAACAATAAAACGCTTTACTGTGTTCTCAAGAGTGGTAGCAGTTGTGTGACTGAAAGGAGTATTTGTTGGTTTGCCTGGTTTCTCAGTATTGATTTTTTTTAGGTAACACTGATTTGATGAGTCACTCAAAAAGGCAACTGATGAAGGTTGAAATTGCAAGCTTTGATCAGGGGTCAGATTTTTAGCAGGCATCGTTGCTTTCATCCTAAACCAGTACTGTTAGGCATAATTCTTGCTATTTTAGTATAATCCCAGATTAAATTTTTGGGTGTCCTTTCCCAAGTTTTGTTTGTTTTTCTTATCCCATTAAAAGCAAATAAAACTTATTTTAGCACTCGGTGGATATTATAATCAGTGCTCCTTTAAAACTGTATGTTTTACTCCATTCAATGTAATACTCCATTCTAGATAGAGGCTGTTAAACAGACTGGAAAAATTCTTACATGATTTATCTACCTGTTCTTCTTCAGAGTAATTCAAGCAGTGAGGATTTATTCACCTAATTGGATAGTAAAGAAAGTCAGGCATTGCAGGGTGCCCTACTCTCTGTGCCTCTGAAACTCCCACTAACTGCAAAGAGAGAGATGTCATGGGCAGGAAAGAAGTCTGCAAGATGCAAGTTAAAGTAGTGGAGAACACACAATTTGAAGACATCTAGAAGGCTTGCCTCAAAAATACTTACCTCTAGGAAAAGGAACTGCTGTACTATGCTTGTAAAAAATACCCTCCCAAAGACAAAAGTGTTTGGAGCAATTTCCTAAACCACTTAGTTGACTCAAGTGCTTGCATTTCTTTTGAGCATTTGGGCTTTTGGTGTTTGGGTTTTGTGGGTTTTTTTGTTTGGTTGGTTTGGGGTTTTTGTTTGTTTGTTTTTTTTTGTTTGTTTGTTGTTTTTTTTTTCCCTAGATAGGGTGAAAGTAAGTCAGGAAGATAGCAGGAAACAGCACATTTTCCACTCTTGCAGAATGCATTTTGTTTACTGCAAATTTTCAGTGAACTTGCTAAGCTTATAGAGCTAAAAAAAAAAAAAAAAAAAAAAAAAGAAAAATGAGACTGCAAAATGAATATTTCCATAGAGAGTTGAGTCTCCTGCCAATTTTACAAAGTTGTGTGATATGGAGAGCACGAGGCTTGGGAGCTGGACTTTTGTGATCATCACACTGCTGCTCCTCTTCAGCAACCGGCAGCAAATGCTCCTGGATCCCCGGAATGTGAGAGTTCTGCTGAGGAGCTAATTCATCAAGAAATTATCCTTCTGAGTTTATGCTGAGGCTCTGAACTTCCTGCACAAACAAACGTTTTAGGTAACTGTGCCTCGTGTTGGGAAGAGAGTCAGTGCGAAAGCTGCGCTGAGCGGCTTGGGAGCAGGGGAGAGGAAGCTAACTGGAGCCCTGCTGAGATACCTACGAGTTGAAAGGTCTTTGTGCTACATGAGCAGCAATGTCTTGTTCAGAAAACTGTCCCTGCAGGGAGGGAGATGGAGTGAGGACACGCAGCTCTTCGCAGTGGAAGAGAAGAAATGTAGGGCAAACATCACTCAGCGCTGGAAGATATAAATATGTAAAACCTGTGCCAAGACTCATGTCACTACATTTTAGGACAGGAAGAGTGGCCTGTGGGAGCTTCACTTCTTCGTGATGGGCAAAGTACGTCCTGCCTGAACCTAGGTTTTAAAGGTGTCGAGGTTCAGGGGGATGATGGTAAAGTTAAAACTCTCTAGAGAGGTCAGAGGTAAAGTTTTGACTCTCTAGAAGCAGAGACTGCCCTTCTGCTTCTCTCCACTTCCGTGACTGGCCACTGTGCTCTGCCTCTGGACTAATGGAGTATCTGAAATTTCCAGTAGGAGAGGCTGTCTGTCCACCTCGTGTCTGCACTCCCATGGAAGGGGCTCAGAGGAATCTGCATCTTAATTTTCTTACTTCTTCATGACCCTGCAGCTCCAAAGGTGCTTAGCCCTTGCTAGTTCAGTCTGTCACTGCAGAAGCAGTGTGCTGTTCTCTTACCTACTTAGTTGTGGCATTGGGTTCAGACATTGTCAAACGATGCTGAGAGAAATCTCTGCTGAGTGCTGAGGTTTGAAGTTGATCACACACTTGCAAACCTCACGCTTCCCACGTTTCATGGTAAGGGATATGTGCATTACAGTGTTGCTGACTGTCAGTGCTGTGAGACTTAGGACTGCTTAAGAGTAGCTGCAGTTGTTGGAGCAGTTGTTGTAGGCTCATGGCTGCACTATTTTCCTGCTATTCCTCAACTTTTCTGAAGAGGCATTTCTCACTCTTCCCATCAATAAAACAGAGGTGTGGAATATAGAAATTGAGAGGAGAAATCCCTTGCAATGCACCTCCATACAGCCATGCAGCAGCCTACAAACTTCTGCCTCTTCTGCACGTGTAAGAAAAAACAAATCCCTGGACTGATGTGCCAAGGCTCCATGGGACATAGGGATTTCAGCTAGGTCTCTGGACATTCATACCATATTCTCTGCTACAGCATTCCAGGAAGGTGGCCTTGCCTTCAGCCTCCCATGGGGCCCTCTGGATTGTTGGGGGGAATCCATTTGGAGCAGCTGATTTCCACCCTCCTCTGTCCTCGCCTGCAAAAAAGCCAATCTGCCTTCCATTAGCAGAGCACTCCCACAGCTTTCTGCTTCACAGTTGTCCTTTTGGTCAGGAAGGACTGGATATTGTCAGAAGTAAGCACTTTTACCTGAAAATCCAATCTAAAGGTGTTCTTTCAGGGAATAAAGTGGAAAAAAACCAAACCAACTAGTAGTAACACCAGAGAAGAGGCATTGCAATTTGCAGCAGCAAAGATGGCTGAACAGCTTGTCTGAGAGTAATTCTATATTCAAATGGTGCAATACCTTTAACACTGAAGTGTGGCAGAGTCTGAAGAATTGGTTTGCCCCACAAAAAGAGCCTGCAGCAAAGAAAGAAGGCAAAGAAGTCATCTAAAGTCTCCAAGCCTTGACCCGAGTATAAAAAAAAAAAAATCCCAGGGTTACTACTCCTGAGTCTGAGGATCCCAGGGGAGGAAACATTTTCAGAGAGAAGGGCCATACCCAGAGACACACAGGAAAATTACAGGTGTGTGTTTATTCAATAAAGTAGATGCTAGCTTCTCTCCATGTGTTGGAAGCCTTTTTGTCTGTAGGTGAACCACAGGTTTTTGAGATCTATCCTGAAAAATCTCTCTACCTCAGGACAGATTTCTGTGACTCTATTAAAAGATTCCAGGCTGAAGAAAGAATCTAAAAACTGTGTGCAAAAGGGCAGGTTGAAATCCTCTTGTTTAAATTGTCTCAAGCTGGAAAATTCAAGGTTTGGCTGCTCAAAGCTTTTCTTGAAAACGTTTATTTCCTTGGACTAACAAAAACATATGTGCAAAAGATTACTTCTGAGTTGGTTACCCCCACGTTGAAATGGCTGAGTGTCAAGAAGGAAGGGACAGCCTCTGCTCACTTGTGCCCTGTGATAGCACAATGGGCAATGGATGTAAACTACAGCACAGGAAGTTCCACCTCAACATGAGGAAGAACTTCTTTACTGTAAGGGTGACAGAGCACTGGAACAGGCACCCCAGAGACGATGTGGAGTCTCCTTCTCTGGATGTGTTGCTGCGTGACCTGCGCTACGTTCTCTGGTCCTGCTCTGACAGGAGGGCTGGACTCAAAGATCTCCAGAGGTCCCTTCCAACCCCTCACATCCTATGACCCTGTGAAAGGTTTGTGGCTTGTATTAACAGATATTTTTTTACATATTTCAACAGTTAATATCTAAACAAAACACAGACACAGCTTAAATGAACTCTCCTGCAGCAGTGAGCCTGACTGATAGTCAAAAGGAGCATGAAACATTTGAGCCCAGAGTGATCATATAGAAAAGCAAGCAAGAAAATGAAGCTTTTTAATCAATTACATATTAATCTTGAAGGATGTAATATAACAGGCAACTCAGTAGGCGAGGTGAGGAGGAGATCCACAGGATATCAAATTTGCAATAGGAAGATCAAAATCTTTTACCTGAGTAATTTTCAAGAGCTGGAGAAAGAAAATCTTTGCTGTACTTCTCCAAGATCAAACTCCTTGCAGTCATCATTATAAAGGAACAAGACTTTTTTTTTTTTTTTTTATTGTCTTTTTACAGATAATACTTTGAAGGCTACAAACCAGACAGAGTTCATGTCTGCAGGGCTTTCACTGAGCATTCTGTCTTTTAGACTGAGTGGTTGTAGAAAAATAGGAAAGACAGGAGCAGGGAATGATTATGTAAAATAACCCAAATTCTTTCCTTGTACAGAACCAAGGCAAAAAGTAGAATAACAGAAAAAGGTCCTGCACCTGGATAGGTACAATCCCAAGCACAACTCCNTTCTATGATTCTATGAAAAAAAAAACCAACCAAAACCTCAAACACCAACCCCCCCCCCTACCCCCTCCAAGATCTGGAGAATGTAGGCATTAGCAAGGTCAGTTCTCAAGAATGTGTTTAAGGCAGCACAGGGGAAAAAAACCCCACAATCATAGAATGGTAAGGTTGGAAGAGACCTCAAAGATCTTCCAGTTCCACCTCCCTGCCATAGGCAGGGACACCTCCCACTAGCACAGGTCACTCAAGGCCTCGTCTAACCTGGCCTTGAACACCTCCAGAGAGGGAGCAGCCACAACCTCCCTGGGCAACAATTCATTTCCAAAAATTCAGAGAAATGGAAATGAAATTAGGAGTTTCCTTCCATCCAGATACCTCAGGGGATCCCCCTAGGCTAACATTAGTTTCATAATGCTGTTTCTAAAATCTTGGTACTCCCAGGTATGTTCAAATCTGCTTTTATTAATCCATTCATACAAAACTTTTCTATTAAAGGACATACTTCCCAAGCTCACATGCTCTTTTTCCTGTGGATTTCAAATGTCACTTACTTTGTGTTTTTTTTTTTTGTCTGCCTGTACAGTGTGTTTAGAATATGAATCTCATTTGGACCCAGCCCTCTTAAATGCAATCTCTGAGATGAAAACTATTTTTTTTTCTTTTCAAAAGGAGTGCTAGGATCAGAAGATGTAAGAAAACCAGTGCAAAAGTGAGCAAGTTTCCTGTTTCCTATCTCCAGGAGAAGGTTGTCCTTCACTGAACTCAGATCCTAGAAAAAGCTACTCTAGGACACACATATGACCATAATCTAGTGCAGGCATACAAAACAGCCAGATGTTTGGGCAGCAGAAGGAAAGCATCACTCAATACCCTGTGATCCTGTGATCAGTGCTAAGCTTGTACTGAGATGGGTCTCTCTGACATACCAAAACTACATTGAAGTTGAGTACAGAAATATTCACAGAATCACAGAAACATCCAGCTTGGAAAGGACCCTCAGGATAGTCAAGTCCAACCTAGAACCCTACTCTACAAGATTCACGTTAGACCATATCCCCAAGCACCACATTCAAACCACCCTTAAACACATCCAGGGTGGGTGACTCCACCACCTCCCTGGGCAGCTCATTCCAGTGCCTGATCACTCTGTGAAAAAAATTTCAAAGGACCCATCAGGGAGTGAAGGTCAAGGAGAGCTTCAGGAGTAGTTTATAGGTAAGGGAAGATGGTGGAGGACCTGACATTCTGTGAGAGCTCCATGGTTTCTCTCTCTCCTGGAGCTGGGTTGTCTTGGCTCAGGACAGCTCCAACACAGGAGCCACATGGCCATGAGTTCAATTGGTGGGAGCTGATTCCAGTGTTAAAGGAGCTGAATCAAGTAGTGTGTAAGAGGTGAGGCTGCTCAGCTCCATACCTCAGAACAAGAGGACACAGTCTCAAGCTGTGCCAGGGGAGGTTTAGGCTCGAGGTGAGGAGAAAGTTCTTCACCGAGAGAGTCATTCCCCACTGGAATGGGCTGCCCAGGGAGGTGGTGGAGTCACCGTCCCTGGAGGTGTTCAAGGCAGGTTTGGACGTGGCACTTGGTGCCATGGTCTAGTCTTGAGGTCTGTGGTAGTGGGTTGGACTTGATGATCTTTGAGGTCTCTTCCAACCTTGCTATACTGTGATACTGTGATACTGTAGTGAGGCTCAGTGTGCATTCCCAGGTACATCCATACATGTGTGCACCATGATTATACACACAGCCAACCACACAGATCATTGCAGGCAGACACAGTGCTCACACCAACGGCCTCACAGTGCTCACCTCTCTGGCTAACCAGGATGGAGAGTCACATTGAAAGAATATGAATATATACATATGTACAGGGTAGATCCCTCTAGCAGCTGGGCTTAGATATTGGATCCCAGTGTCCACAGTTGTTTGCATCTGGGCATATGAGCACTAAATGAATCATAGAATCATAGAATCACAGAATGACAGAATCATAGAATCACAGAATGACAGAATCACAGAATCATAGAATCATAGAATGACAGAATGACAGAATCATAGAATGACAGAATCATAGAATCATGTCAGAGGCCAGAAGGGGCCTCAAAAGCTCATCCAGTCCAACTCCCCTGTGGGAGCAGAATCACCTAGACCAGATCACACAGGAACACATCCAGGCAAAATGCTGTAGCTCCACTCCAGCTGCTGGCACAGCCCATTGTGCCCACACACACATACATGCACACACACCCATCCAGGGTGCTACAGTAGCTCACACACATGCCTGGCTCTGAGGGCACTTCACCCACTCTCTGGCTACTCTCACTTTAACCACACACTCACTCATGCTGGCCTCTCTGGTTTTTGCAGCCCCTTCCACTCATGATCTCACTGCAGTTATTGGTTGTTGAAGCTCCAGCTACATGTGCACACAAGAGAGAGATCTTCACCTGGACAAAGAGTTAGAAATAGAGTACAAAAAAAAGACATGACAGACTGCACTGCTCAGCTACAGGGTGTGGGCAGACAATCATACCAACCAGCCCTTGTTTTCATGGGGCCAGCTGATTTTTACCCCTTTGCCACTGTCATATCATTTGTTCCTCCCTAAATCACTTTCCCCACCTTTGATTCCCTCACTGAACTTTCCAGTGTAAGTTTTGTGCTAGCCTCAAATGTTCCTCCCTTGCATCTCATAATGTGTCTAGGTAGTAATCTTCCCCCAGTCTGAAAGCTGCTCCTGTTGGCCCATTCTAATGGGCTTCATAGGGGGCTGAGGCTCTGTGAAGGGTCCAGACAGGCTGCAGCTTCCCCTGAGTCCTCATTTCATGTACCCCAGAAACACCTGATGTTTTTTCCCTACATTCTTCTGAGCATGTAAGGATGGGCCTTTGATGAGCCTTTGGCCCTTCTGTGATGTGCCTAGGAGAAGCTGAAGGAAGGTCCTATTCATCCTCCCCCACCTGCCATTGTCTCTGTGCTCCTTTGTAGGGGTGCAGATGAGCTTTTTACCTAACATTTTCTCTCTTTCAGGAGGAAATGAGAAGGGGAATAGCTGGCAGCCACTGTTCCAGATGCCAGAAGGCTAAAGGTTTAATACAGGTTGAACTAATTAGAACATCAGAAACGACCCACCAAAACAAAGCAAGAGTACAGAATGATGTCTTTGTGCTAAAAGAATGTACAGGTACCATAGGCAATGTGTGATTACTTAGATGGCCATTAAGTAACCTTCAACAACTCACAAATGAGCCTTTCAGAGCTATTCTCTGTTTTGAGACTTTGAAGCATAATGATCTTTGTGTGTCAGGTCAGAACTGGATCTTGCATATCCCAAGTTTGGATTTTAGAGGTCAGACAGCTAGCTCTGAAATGCCTGTGTGCAAGCTTTTTGCACTTGGATGGATTTCACTGTGATCAAAAAGAGGGTTGTGCTAAACCAATCAGTCTCATTTACATACTTGTGCTCAGGCTAGAAGTTTATCAGGATCTACCATTAGCTCCTTCTGAGATTACTAATGTGGCACTGGACAAGGTGCTCACATACTTAAATATATTTCTGAGCAGTATATTCACATACAACTGAATCAAGAGACCAATAATTTTCTTCTTTGAAAAAAAATCATGGAATGTATTAGGTTGGAAGGGACCATCAAAGATCATCTTGTCCAACTCCCCTGCAGTGAGCAGGAACATCTCCAACTCAATCAAGTTCCTCAGGGCCCTGTCAAATCTGACCTTGAATGTCTCCAGGGATGGGGCCTCACCACAGCTCTGGACAACTTGTTCCAGTGTTTCATCATCCTCACTGTGAAGAACATCCTCTCAATGTGCTGTCTAAATCTACCCTGCACCAGTTCAAAACCATTGCCTCTCATTCTATCACTGCGAGCCCTCCTAAACAGTCCCTCTCCAGCCTTCTTGTAGGTTGCCTTCAGACAATGAAGTGTAGCTCTAAGGTCTCCCTGGAGCCTTCTCTTCTCCAGGCTGATCAACCTCAGTTCTTTCAGCCTGTCCTCACAGAAGAGGTGCTCCAGCCCTCTGATCACCTTTGTGGCCCTCCTCTGGACCTGCTCCAGCAGACCCATGTCCCTCTTGTGTTGGAGGCCCCAGAGATGGACACGTCACTGCAGGTGGGGTCTCACCAGATTACAGTGGCAGAATCACCTCTCCTGATCACTCTTCTGTTGATGCAGCCCAGGATGTGATTTGCCTTCTGGGCTGCAAGTGCTTGTTATTGGCTCATGTCTAGTTTCTCATCCAGCAGTACTCCAAGTCCTTTTCTGCAGGGCTGCTCTCAATTTCATCATCCCCCAGCCTGTATTGCTACTGAGAATTACCTTGACCCAGGTGCAGGACCTTGCAGTTCACCTTACTGAACCTCATGAGGGTCTCCTGAGCCCACTTATCTAGCCTGTCCAGGTCCCTTTGGGTGGCATCCCATCCCTCAGATGTCTAAAATCTGTGATTTGGGACCTCACAGCAAGGCACTGTTGTCCTCCTGGACTACAGCCAAGCCCCACAGATGAGTATGAGACACACACTATTCACCATTTGCACTGGAGAGGCTGGGAAATCAGCGAGCAACAGTGAGTGATGCTGAGAAGGGCAAAATAATGTAATACGATAATGTAAATAATGTAATAACAACCCCAGCTATGAATGTGTAATGAAATAACAAAAATAATTCTTTTGGATACACTGGGGACATTGTTCTGTGAAAACAACTGCAGTCAAGAGAGCAGACAGAAAATTGCAGGTAGAGAAGCAGCCAGAAGACAGAATTGCTTCACCTTGCAAACTCCTGTGCTCTGAATCCTGTGTACTATGAGAAGGTCAAACTTGTCTCAAAACTTAGACAGGAGAACTAGAAAGCGTTCAGGGAGGAAAAAAAAAAGTACCATCAGAGTGTGTCTGAAGCCTCATTTGGACACAAGGAGTCCTGCATTCTAGCTGCCAAGATAGCTGAGAGGGTGCTTGAGGCTCCCAATAAGAGGAGACTCAACAACCAGACCAAGGAAAACAGGCAGGTCCAGGCTGCAACCATTACTATAAGAAACAACACAGTTCTAAGTGTACTTCTGCTGCATCTGATTCCACTGGGCCTGACAATCCCCAGGAAGCATTTCTGGTGCTTTTCTTTCCTCAAATTGTACTGAGGAGTGCTGATTCCCCAGCCCATCCTGCCCTACTTTTGCATTAGGCAAGGAGGAATTAAGAAAANCATTCTATGATTCTATGAGGAATTAAGACCCTTGACTATTTTGCCAGTTTCTCAGCCATGACTCCTCTGTTGGTTGTTAAGTGCAGCTAAAAATGATTACTCAATGATACAACAACTGCATTTAAAGGAAGCATCACCTTAGGTCTTTTGGAGTGGGGATTCAATGATGGATGTGATAGACTGCTGTGAAAATCCAGAGCCTGGATCATGATACTCTGGGTTGTTAAGTGAATCTCTACAGAAGAATTGAATGTTTGAAAAAGTAATCCCAGAATCCCAGAATGGTAGGGTTTGGGGGCACCTGTGCAGACCACCTAGTCCAAATGCTTCTCAAAGCAGGTTCACCTAGGACAGAGCACACGGGAATGTGTCCTGGCAAGTATTGAATGATTACAGAGAAAGAGTTTCCACAACCTCTCTGGGGAGCCTGTTCCAATGCTCCATCACTCTTAACAGTAAAGAAGTTTTTCCTCATGCTGAGGTGGAACTTCCTGTGTTCCAGTTTGTGTCCACTGGCCCTTGTCCCATCACTGGAAACCAGCAAAAAGAGACTGGGCCCATCTTCATGTTTATAAATATGTAAGGGGTGAGTGCCAGGAGGCTGGAGCCAGGCTCTGGTGGGTGATGCCCAGTGACAGGACAAGGGGCAATGGGTGGAACCTGAGGCATAGGATGTTCCATGTGAACCTGAGGAGGATTTTTTTCCCTGTGAGGGTGACAGAACACTGGAACAGGCTGCCCAGGGGGGTTGTGGAGTCTCCCTCTCTGGAAATATTCAAGAACCATCTGGATGCTTTCTGTGTGATCTGCTCTAGGTGATCCTGCTCTGGCAGTGGGGCTGGACCAGGTGATCTTTCGAGGTCCCCTCCAGCCCTCACATTCTAGGATTCTATGATCTTCTTGACATGCACATACACAATGTATTTGTAAACATCAGTTGGATCCTTTCTCAGCCTTCTCTTCTCCAGGCTAATCAGCCCCAGGCCTCTCAGTCTTTCCTCATAAGAGAGATATTCCAGCCCCTTAATCACCCTTATAGCCCTCCTTTGGACTGTCTCTAGTAGTTCCCTGTATCTCTTGAACTTGGGAGCCCAGCACTGGACATAATACTCCAGATGTGGTCTCTCTAAGGCAGAGTAGAGGGGCAGGAGAACCTCCCTTGACCTGTTGGTCACACTCTTCTTTATGTACCTCAGGATACCATTGGCTCTCTTGGCCACTAGGACACATTGCTCTCTCATGGCCAACTCACTATCCACCAGGACTCCAAGGTTCTTCTCCGTGGAGTTGCTTTCCATCAGGCCAAGCCTTCACCTAAATTCTGCAGTTTCTCAGAACTGAGGACTCCAGGGTAGTATAAAGGAAGGAGGAAGACTCCAACCTGCTTGTCTATAATCTTCCTCATCTCTAGGCAATTAGAGGGCATTAGCTTTCATTTCTGAAGGAAGGATTTTATCTCTTCTGCCTTTAATGAAATCACAGAGCTTCTCACTAGCTCATAAATGGCCACTGCTGTAACTCAACTTCCACAGAAAGGAGCTGGACGTCAGCACCCTGTAGGATGCTTTTGCCCTACTGCTCTTTCAAACTGCAGTGTTTATTTCAATCAAAGCAGAGTTTGTAGTGCTGGGAGTTTTCCATTTTGCTGTGGGAAGAGTGAATTGATTTCTGCATGAATGACAGGTTTCAGTCACACTTCAGTTACGGAGCACAAAATATTCTGAGAGTTTTGTCAGCAGATATAATTGAGTTCCTTTAATCAGGCTTGGGGTGAGATCCTGAAGGGATTCCACTGGGCTTTTTCGCAGAGCTGCATGGCTGCTTGCTCATTTAAGAGGAGGAGGTTCTTCATGTTCCTTCAGCTTCCTTTACATATGGGATTTTTGCCCAAGGAACGTGTGTGGATTAAATCCTTGAACTGGCTAAAGGCAGCAGTTCTGCTAAGGGTAGAGAATTCTGACTCATCATTTAAAACACAGTCGACAGAAGGATGCTGTGCTTCCCACTGCATTTAATGAAGCAGCAGTTCCTGTGCAGAGGGGCAACACCAGGGCAGGCTTTGTACAGCCTGTTAGAAGAAAACATTGGAAAGCTTAATACATTTTTAAATCAATCCAAACCGTTCTCTTCAGCTGTTTGAAATGCTCAACTGTTTTGAACTCACCTTTTTCAGACTCGGGCTTCATGCCCTTCCCTGTCCAAATGCCTTATGCATTCCTAAAATAAATGACTTATGAACCTGAAAGTTCAAAGAAAGGAATATCAAAAAGGGGTGTCACTGCTGGCAAGGAAAATTAGATCTTCTCTAAAGGATTGCCTGAATGTGGCAGTAGCTCTTTATCTGAGGGACTTGTATTTATCAACCTGAGTGCTCCAAAGTCCCAAGGAAAACTCTCAGGGCTAAAAGACTCATTTAGCTCAAGACTTTACATTCTCTGATCCACTAGATCAGTGAAGAAGTACAGCTTTCCAATACTGGTGTGGAGTGCATGTTGGCAAGTATTGATTGGCTTTAATATCTGAGATTACTGCAATTTGACTTTCATGTAATGCATAAAAGGCTGCTGCAGGCAGTGGAGGGGATACCACTCTCTGACTGAGGAAGCATGTGCTCCATTAGTGACTAAGCATCACTATTTGGCAGTGACTTTAGACCTCTGATTGCCAGTAGACATTGATATTACAGCTGTAAATCAGGCAGCTCTCTGGCCAGGAAGCTGTGGACTTTCAGGAGTAAATGCAGGCACACACTTCAGCCAGCTGTGCTTGGGCTGCACGTTGCACACCACAGAGGAAATGGTGTGGCAGCTCAAACACCCAGCTCACTTTGCCAGCTGGGACTGCTGGAGTTCAGGATCTGGTCCACAGAGGCTCCACACAAAGCTGGGAAGCTCCTATCAAATGCTAGCAGGAGGAAGACAGGCACTGAGTTGCTCTCCTACCTCCTGCTATGGTAGCCCATCTTGGATAGGGAGCCCAGATGGCTTCTGCTGCTGCTGGGAAAGAGGTATGACCAGCTCCTGTTTCCCAGGGGAGGCACAGGGATTTGGGAAAGGACTTGGCAAGCAGCCCAGGAACAAGAAAGGTCAAGGAAAAAAAGCCAACTTTTCCCTTCATTTATTCAGTATCTGGCAGAGCCAGGGCAGTGTTCCTCTCTGAAGGACAGCTGATGTTTGGTATCAGCTGTGTGTTTGAGTGTCTGGACATTTATTTCATGATGTTTTCATCAAAAGAAGCAACAGACAGAAACTTTTTAATTTTTTTCCCCCTCCTGACCTCTGTGAGCAGCTTAACAGCTCATTTTCCCATCCTCACTGTATATAAGAAGTTTCATAAATTTCATTTTTTCTTGAAATGCTGAAATTCAGTTTGAGTCAATCTCTCAAGAGAACTGCTGAGACCTCCTGTCCCAGGGAAAACCATTTCTGTTCTGCTCCCCATGTTTTACCACTCTTCACCTTCACAAGGAAACCTGAGACTTTGCTAGCCTCAGGGCTGTCCAAACTGCTTTTGGCAGCACTGCTCCTCTGCACCAAATCCACATCACCCACCACAGCACCTACCTCGTGGGCACCACTCCAAACCTTGGGTGCCCAAGAACTACTATTAACCAAGTGGATGTAGGAGCAGAAGACTGAATGTGTTGGAGGTGTTCAAAGCCACATTGGACAGGACCTGATCTAGTGGAAGCTGCCCCTGTTCGTGGCAGGGGCATTGGAACTAGCTGATCTTTAAGGTCCCTTCCAACCCAGACCATTCTATGATTCTAGGAGTCTGAATTCTGTATTTGACCAAACTGTTAATGAACAATGAGTCTGGTGGGAATCCTCCTATTCAATAGAGCAGTCTGGAGAAGGAAGCCTTTCCATCCACTGATCCTTATCTTTCATATGTATACATCAACCATCAGACTGCACACAACAATACAAACACACCTTGATTTGCTAGAAGAAAAGCCATGCAGCTGGTTCTGTGTTGCTCACATTGTTACCTATTTTTGTTCACTCAGAATGAGTCCACTGGGTCTAAACAGAAACAGTACTGGTAATATTTCCTCTGTTTGTTGGTTTACAAGCATGCTTTAAGAAGATTGCTAAACAGGCAAGCTGCATCTGCTGGTTGAGAGGGAGAGCAGCAACCTTCATGCAGAAGCTGTGGCAGGAGAGCTGGGGAGAGGGTAAAATAATTCCTTGTTCTTCAGTACTGCGTGGCGTCACTCACAAGCAAAGATGAGGAAAGCTGTCTTCCAGAGATGAGAGATTTTGCTTTGAGATGAGTCAGAAAGGGCTTCTCAGCCTTCGTCCTCTGCTCTTCCCTGCCCAAGTGGATGTGAGCGTGGGGAAGGCCTCTGGTAGGTGCAGGAGACATCACCGCAAAATCATCCCACCTCAGCTCAATCATAGAATGGTGAGGTTGGAAGAGACCTCAAGGATCATCAAGTTCCAACCTCCTGCCATAGGCAGGGATACCTCCCACTAGAACAGGTCACTCAAGGCCTCATCCAACCTGGCCTTGAACACCTCCAGGGAGGTTGTGGAGCACAGAATCACTGAATGTGATCTCCGATTTTTCATCACCCCAGACCCCCAGGGCCTTTTCCTCAGGGTTGCTTTCAGCCATTCCCCACCCAGCCTGGAGTTGTGCTTGGCATTGTGCCTACCCAGGTGCAGGACCTTACGCTTGGCCTTGCTGAATGTCATGAGGTTGGCCTGGGCTCACCTCTCCAGCCTGTCCAGGTCCCTCTGGATGGATCCCTGCCCTCTAGCAAGTCGACTGTGCCACACAGCTTGGTGTCATCTGCAAACTTGCTGAGGGTGAACTGATTCCTCTGTCCACATGGCTGACAAAGATGCAGCACTGGTCCCAGCACTGACCCCTGAGGGATGCCACTTGGCACTGGTCTCCAGACCAATGTCTGGCCTGACTTAAAAGCCATTAAGGAACCTACCATTCATACTCCCAGCTCTGTACTGCCTGTTAGAGAGTTTCAGTAGTCATTACTGGTCCTGAGAAAACATTTCTTCCTTTCCTTATTCTTGTGATAAACTGCCACGAAACATCTAAGGGGATTTATTCTGCTGCTCTCTAGATAAGAGACATGTAATGTACTGGGTAACTCAGGCATTTTTCAAGGTGTCCAGTACCACAGTTTTAAGATTTGTAGCAAGCTGGGGTAAGGAATGCTTTGCTGTATGTCAGGTGACGAGCCAGATACATTGCTAGACAAGACTACAGATGAAAAGAAAGTTACTTGAGAAACCTAAGCTTTCAGCCATGGAATATAGTTACAGAAGGTAAAAGGCAATGGTATCATTAAAGATTTCATTTAACACTTGTTCTCCCTTGACTGAGCTCAACAACAGCTGTGCTGTGCCTCATTTTCTTTTTTCTTCCTCACTATTAGAGGAGACCTTAGAGTAGCCTTCCAGTATCTGAAGGGGGCTACAGGAGAGCTTGGGGGGGACTATTGACAAGGTCTTGCAATGACAGGCCAAGGGGCAATGGGTTTGAACTGGCAGAGGGGAGATTGAAACTGGATGCTAGGAGGAAGTTGTTTGCAGTGAGGGTGGTGAGACACTGGCACAGGTTGCCCAGGGAAGTTGTAGCTGCTCCCTCCCTGGAGGCGTTCAAGGCCAGGCTGGATGAGGCCTTGAGTGACCTGTGCTAGTGGGAGGTGTCCCTGCCTATGGCAGGGGGGTGGAACTGGATGAGCTTTGAGGTCCCTTCCAACCTTACCATTCTATGATTCTATGATTCTATGACAGTAACCTGCAACTTTGAGGAGTGGTGAATTTGGTGTTAATTGTACACCCAGTCTCCTCTCTAAGGAATACCATCAGAGGCATAATGTCACCTCTGAGCTTTGTCTCTATCACTTCACTTATTATAACTGCAAGGCCTTTTGGTGTGTCCAGTCCTCTTCTACACATTAACACAGCCATTAACCCAGACAGGGACCAAATTTCCAGTGGAAATTTTAAGGGCCTTTGTAATGTAAGGTCCAAACAGTTTTGCAGTCAGTAGTGCCAACAGAGTTCTATGGTAGAACCATCCTTAGATCCTTCTGACCTGTTGCCAGCTGCATGTTTTGTGCATTCTTGGGAAGAGTCAAACTCATGAACCTGAATTCACAAAAAGAAACCTAGTGGGAGGTGTCCCTGCCTATGGCAGGGGGTTGGAACTAGATGATCCTTGAGGTCCCTTCCAACCTTACTATTCTATGATTCTATGATTCTATGAATCTAAACCAAAAGAGCTTTCCCTTCTCATTGGTAGAAGAGCAGTGTTGGTAACAATCTGTACAGAGTATAAAGGTTGAAATAAATAGGGAAAAAAAAAATAACGTTTCCATCTTTTGCTAAATAGAAGAAGAAAAAAAAATATTTTCAATCTCATGCTAAATAAAAAAGAAAAAATATTTCCAATCTGATACTAAATAACAGAAGAAAAAAATATTTTTAATCTCATGCTAAATAAAAAAAGAAAAAAATATTTTCAATGTGATGCTAAATAAAAAAGAATAACTGACAGTTAAAAGACTCATCCAGGATGTTATCTGAAAATAATTACTTGGACAGCAACATATTGCAGCCAGACTATAGACACACACCAAAACCAAAAGAGGAAATGTTTTATCAGTGAGTAAAACATCTTGAGTTGGAATTCATTGATAGCACTCAGACTTTACTAGCTGCTACACCCCCCTTCCAAAGCTACTAGAGACGTTCTAGGGAGCATAAAAAATCCACAGTGAGGAATTCATGTTCTAGAAGAGCATGAGGCAGGCAGGAAAGGGTGCCAACTTTTGCCTAAGTGTACCTCTGCCCATGAATCAGAGTCTGAGTAGGTGCAGCAACAGATGGCTTACACAATTCTGGTTTGGTTTTTTATTATTTTTTACTACCAATACTTACCTTTTATTATTTTCCTTCCTTTTTTTTTTTTTTTTTTTAAATCTCTCTTTGATTGCATTTAGCCCTGACCAATTCTTTTTTTCTATCTTTTTACAGTCCTTAAATGAAATATTTCCTTACTTCAATGTCTGTTAATAAAGAACTTTCTTTCAGTTGAGCTCTTGCTTTTCTTGCTTCCCCCCAACCTCTACCCCACCTAATATCATATTATTTTAACTTTTTGTCTTGTGTTTACTTTCACCACTTAGTTTTATAATTATCAGCTAGGGAAACAGCTACTCCCACTGAGTCACCAGAAGACTTGCTCTGTATCACTGGAAAGATGCCATGTGCTTCAACCAGGGTTGAAAACTGAGAGCTGCTGAAGGAAAGTGGAGCTCTGATCACAGGATGTTGGGTGTTGGAAGGGACTCCATAGATCATCAAGTCCAACTCCCCTGCCAGAGCAGGATCACCTAGACCAGATCACAGAGGAATGCATCCAGAAGGGTTTTGAATACCTCCAGAGAAGGAGACTCCACAACCTCTCTGAGAAGCCTGTTCCAATGCTCTGTGACCCTTACAGTAAAGAAGTTCTTTCTCATGTTGGGATGGAACTTTCTGTGCTGTAGTTTATACCCCTTGCTCCTTGCCCTGTCATAGGGTGCAAGTGAGCAGAGGCTGCCATCTCTCTCCTGACCCCCAGCCCTCAGATATTCAGATATTTATAGACACTGATTAAATCCCCTCTCAGTCTTCTCTTCAGCAGATCAAACAGCCCCAGATCTCTCAGCCTCTCCTCACAGGGCTGTGCTCCAGCCCTTTCATCATCTTTGCAGCCCTGCATTGGACTCTTTCGAGTGGATCCCTGTCCCTCTTGATGATGGATGTGTTGCAGTGAAGACAAATAATAAGAGAAGACTCAAAGTGTGGGACAACCTGGTGGTTATTTGTCTGGGCCTCAGTACCCCAAACAGTTGAGTGTGAAGTCTATGAAGTGGCATCCAATAGAAGATGCCAGTAAATGTGAGATTAAGACAAGACTTGTCACTGTCAGAAAGTGCCAATGCTAGCAGAGGGCTGCCCCTTCTTGCACAGCATTCTAGGATGTAGACTTCTTAAACATGTAAGTCCACCATAGTGCTGTTGAGGTCAGTGATGAAACTGAATCACTTGCACAGTAAAAAGCAGAGTCCTCAGCTAGGAATGTGTCTGACTTT